>JABGLY010000063.1:0-19298 GCA_013623525.1 Fusarium dimerum
TACTCCATAACCGTGGTCCACGCAGCATTAGTCAAAAACCACCTTCTAACCAAGTACCATTGAATAAACCAACCACCTTTTGTCCCACTCTTTGACAGCTTGGATTTGACTTATTGCTTCCCGCTTCCTCCCCCCCCCCCCTTCATTTCCCTCTCTTATTCACTTCCGTATTAGCTCAGAAATGTTGCATCTTCAACACCGAATCACGTCTCAGCCACCTCAGAGGCGTCATGCTGCATTCACAATATCTTCCCCAATATGTCCCTCTTTGTTCATGTCTTCCATTCCCTTCGTCTTTATCTAAACCAGTGCACAGATAACCGGAGCACGGATTAAGGCAATTTCTAAATCAACCATTCAACAAAGAAGCAACCTTGTCTTGTCAGGAGTCAGGTAATCTATTTTGGTCATCTGTCTATATCATCGCAACCCAAATCGTCCCAATGTCTGACTTATATAGCACGCTCGACGCAATGAGAACACGGTCACTTTGGCCAACGAGCAACGCCCTCCACTCACCTATCGCTCATAATCCACTCGGTTCTTTTTTCCCCTTCGGATAAGCCATATTTCACCTCAACTCCTGTCTCGTCAGTTTACCTCAGTCTTTGAGGCTACCATACGGGACAATGTGTATCAGAACTATAGACTGGTTCTTTTGTCCTAGATGGGAAGAGGATGATGATGCGATGGAAGTGGATACCACCGTGGAGTTGAATGAAGAACAGGCAAGGCTGCGACGACTTTTGGATGAGCGAATTCAACAAGTCCAAAGGGAAAACCAACCGGCTCAGCCGCAGCAGCAACAACAAGCCGATGATCCGGATATACCAGCACCTTTTAACCGTTTCGTCCATGACAGAAAGGTTTCCCGTAAAGAGGTCAGGGATCTTGCCAACAATTACGGTTTACCAATATACCCAAATCATTTCTACGTTCAACATAGAAAAGAGCACTGGATTCGATGCGCCAGTCACTCAATCATGACATGCAAGGAATTTCCGATAGCAATACACTACCGAGCTTTCCTGTCCGCCTGCCCTGACTGCACCAAAAATGATCCTTGCGTCCCTGATCCTCAAGTCTTCACCGATGCATACCAGGCTATCCCCCAACACTTTGAGGACCCTCACAATGCCATAGCCGCTGCATATATGGCTGAACTCTGTGATACTCTTAGGGCTATCTTACGCCGTGGTTTCCTTGATTCTGATATTTCGGCGGACTGCTTCAAAGCCATGCATCTAACGTTGCTTTGCACAGAACAGGTTGCCCATCTCGACCCAACTATCAGTGAAGTCGGAGTGCATTGGGCCCAGTGCACCCAGGACTGCACCAACGTAAACAAGTCCTGGGCTCATAATTTATCCCGCTCCCTCCGCATGCACGAAGGCGAGTGGTTAAAACTCCAGCGGCCTACCCGATGGCTTGAGCAATTTGCGAACCATCATGCAGAGCTTTCGAGAATCGCAAGAACCCCAGGTTATATACTACCTGATCAACTATGGAACAACCCCCCTGTCGACTTCAAGGAGAACAACACCGATTTCCGTGTCGATCTTGACGAACGTACCAAGAGGGTTGGTGATATAGGTCCACGGATTGAAGCAATCGACAGGCGAGTGCCGCTTGCATCGTGGAAGTCTGTACTTCTCACGAGAGCATCCTTGGCGAAACTTATGAACACTTATATTATTACGGACCCCGGACTTACCACCAACTTCAAGCGGCGACTCTTTCAAGACTACGTCCTCTGCACATTGTCACCGACGGTCGATCCGGAAACCGCTGAACTATTCGATGTGCAAAACGTTCTCAGGCAACTGCAAGGAGAGGTTCAAGAAAAATTAGTCAGGCTGGATGATAGCATCAGAGATGTAGTCGGCCGGGGGCCACACGCGGCTGCCATGGTGGACTTTCTCGGGGAAAGACATTACCAAATGATTGGTACATCCTCACGCAATCAAACGATTGCCGTACAAAACATGGCCTACAAACATTCAACCGCTCTCGCCGCTGTCAAGGCTCTTCAGGCTCCTTTTGATGAGGTACCAGTAGGGGAGTTCTGCAACATTTGTGGTGATGTTTACTGTCCTCCCGACGATCTCAACCCAGAGTTTGAGTTTGTCGCAAAGCTACGATGCTGCGGTCAGTTGATCCACAACGGATGCTGGAGAGGACTGATCGTCAAAGATAAGTTCGAGTGCCCCTTCTGCCGAAAGTCGCTCCTAGGGGATGGTTTCAACATGAATGGTGTTCGAACTTTCTTAGACATAAACACAAGGCTTTTGAGTCGTCCAACTGGCGCCGATGTGGAGCATTGGAGTGTCCTCATCGACCTCTACTATCAGATGGTCCCCTATGGTAATCGTATCAGATTCGACGGCCCATGGGCTTCGGCTACACCAGATCAACTGGCGCAGCGCGAGGTACAGATATTGACGGAAGCAGCCGTTCGCGCGTACAACCCAGGTGCTGGAGGTCAACTTGATCGAGAATTCCAGCGCAGCTTACAGGGGGTGCCGATGGGACAATGGGCCGCGCATAGGGCCAACAGGGACAACATAGCACCGTTCAGAGACGTCAACAATATAATAGCTGCTTGGAGGGATAATGAGCCAGAAGAACTGGACTCGGCCACGGATTCGGATGCAGAAGGCGAAGAAGACATTATCTGGCAATTAGCGGGTGCTATCAGTGACGAGACTTCCAAAAAACAAAACTGGCCATAAGCGCCCATACGTGGGGAACACCTCCGATATTAAGTGAGTAAAATTGGTATTGCCTAGACTTTTCCCCCCTTCAGGCTACCGTGGGGGTTAGAGAGTAGGTATTTATTTTGGTACATAGTGTCTGGTTAATTCTATCATGTTTTCTTGCTTCCCCTTCTACTGATACCTGTTTAAGCAACGTGAACAAAGGCTCTCTTCTTGGCGCTCCTCGCTTCATTCTCCTCCTCCCAGTTCTCATCCACATATTCCTTGATGCTCTTGTCACGGATCTGCATGCCGACAATCTTGAGAGCGGCAATGTTGACTCCCATCTCATCTTTCTGGCGCTTGAGCGACGCGCGGAGGTTGACGCGGATACCGTCTAGCATGGCCTTCATAGTCCGGCTCGCAACGATCTGCTTGTGGTGCGTCTTGAGCATGAAGAAAAGAATACGGCATGTTAACGGCATGTTCATGGACCGCAGGGCAAAGATGTTGAGGAAGGTGAAGAGGATGGGGACAGAGGCGAAGGGGAGAACGAGGAGAGCATCGTGGAGAGCGGCTGCCTTGATGCGTTGAAGGACGGAGAGGACGTAGGCCTCGGCGGAGATGTTGCCGAGGGCGAGAAAGACTGGGTTGCGCTGGGGTGGTTGCGCGTTGGGGTTGGTGAGCTTGGCTTCCTCGTACTCTCTCAGAAGGTTGAGATCGGCCATGCCCATCTCCAGAGCTTCTGCTATTCGTTCACCAGCCATGAGCGTCTCAGTCGTCTGCTTACTGGCAGCCGCAACTTCATTGTCCTCGTCCTGGGCGTCGGGGTCACGCTCCAGCGACTTTGTGAGCGTGCTCTCGTACAACTCCTCAATCTCCTTCTCTCGCTCTTCCTCCAAGAAGATCTGCTCCTCAGTCTCGTCCCAAACACGGATACTCTTGTCATGGCCGGCACTGACGAGGAGGTTGCCGCTGTGGGCAGTTGCGATGGCCCAGACTTCTCCATGGTGGCCGTCGAGACGCTGAATCTGCTCGAACTTGTCGGCGTCCCAGTATCGAATGGTGCGGTCCTTGCTGCTGCTGAAGAAGTGGTGGCCGTTGCCGTCTGAGTTGTGCGGTACGAAGGCGACCTGCAAGATACTGTCCTGGTGACCAAACAGGGCCTTGTGGCAGTCTCCGAAATCCAGTCCCCATATCCTGATGTTTTTGTCTGCGGAACTTGTGACGATGAGCTTGCTGTCGTATGAAATGTCCATGCTCAAGACAGGCAGTTTGTGGCCATAGAGATTGAGGTAGAGCTTGAGAGAGTCGACAAAGAAGACCTTGACGGTGTTGTCGAGGAGCGCGACGGCCAGTAACCTTGAGTCAGGTGAAAACTTGAGGCTGAGAATGTCGTCCGAAACCTTTAGCGTCCTTGACTGCTGGAGCTTCAGTTTTGATGTTGTCCTCCTCGTACCGAGAACCTCTTCCTGAACAATCTTGAAATCCCAGAACTTGGCTGTCTTATCGGCACTGCCGGAAACGACTGAGCGGCCGTCAGGATGGACGTGAAGAGACCAGATGGCACCTTCGTGGGCGTCGACACTGTCGAGTAGAGCAGCGGAAGCTACATCGAAGAGCTGAAGTTCGCCACTCTTTGTTCCCACGACAACAACCTTATCACCGGGGAGGAATGAGCAGCACAGCGCATAGCCGCACTCGAACGTACGGATGCAGCTCTGTGTCTTGATATTCCAGATCTTCAGACTACCGTTGGATGCTGACGCCAACATCTTGTCGTCTGAACTCAGTGACAGGGCTCGGATATCTGTCCTGTGTCCAGGCATTTCCACAGATAGTGCCCTTGTGTAATCAGGAACGTCCTCCTTCTTAGCCTTGTCGCTCTTCTCCTTGGTCGGTACGCTGTAGTATTCGAGCTGATTGTTTGTCGTGCCGACTAGTAGGTGAAGCTCTTTTTGCCCACTGGGTACGGCCCATGCGACTGAGCGGACCTTGCCGCCTGTTCGTACGATGACATACTGAACAAAGACATCGCTCACGTCGGCTTTTGAAATATCGACTGCAGTTTCATCGCCGTTGGCGGTGTCCTCCTCTGCCTTGCCATCCTTCTGCTTCTCACGCCTTCTGCGACGCTTGCGAGCTAGTGCCTTCTTGATCTCGGCTTCTGAGCGTATCCTCCAAACATCAACAGCCTTCTCTGAGCCATGGACGGCGAAGTAGTCTTTCTTGGGGTGAAATATTACCTCGGTGGCTTTATCCTTGCTCTGGCGATGCAAAGTACCGCGGTCTTGGAGATATCGTGCTGAGGCGGGCATGTCAACTCGGCGGGCGCTGAGGGCGAGACCATCTGCATCCAGAGACCACACCTTGATTTCTCCGTCATTGCCTGCGGTGATGCAGCCACTGTAATCGGGCGACAATCCGAGAGCCCAACATTCTCCATTTGTTTGTGAAATATGTGTCTCGATACAGTGTCGCGAAGAGAGATCCCAGAGTTTGATTAGCGAGTCCTTGCCAGTGGTCAGGAGGAACCCTTCGGAGGCATCCTCCCCATCCACAACCATGGCCTGCGAACCATCCTCGTCCTGTACTTGAGGGGCAGGTTCCACGAACTTCAGGCCCGTCACTTGGTCCTTGTGTCCTCGCAGTTTGTACTGTCCGACTTCTGCGACAAGGTCCCAGATGATAACGTCGGTGTCCTTGGAGCCACTGGCAAGTCTAACGCCTGACTTGTCGAAAGCTAGCTGAGTGATTGCAGATTTGTGACCGTTGAAGTTGACAATAACGGTCGCGATCTTGCTGTCCCACAGCCGGATGCTGCCATCTTCATAGCCAACCGCGAAAACATCCTTATCGACCTTGCTCTGCGCGATCGCAGTTACAGGCACGGTACATCGTTCGTCTCTCCACCTGTTGACGAGTTCGCCCTTTTTGATATCCCAGCAGAGGACTTCTTCGTTTGCGGGGACAATGGCATGTCCTGCGCCGGTTCCAGATCGATCTTTAGCCGTCCAGACGAGGTTCGAGGTGGCCGACGCTACAACGCCAAAGGACTTGCTATGCTCGTATTTTCTGCGTTGCGCATACGTTAGCCTCTGACGGTAACGTTTCAATGACTTTCAATCATACTTACAAGTACGACTTGACCATGTTTGCAAAGTTGCGACCGGAATTGGTCTACCTAACTTTTGGTCAACTTTTCCTATGAAGAACTTTTGGGATCTTGTACATCCCACGATCAACGAAGATGCCGTGGGAAATTTTCTTATCGATAAGTGGATGTGGCTTGTTGGTCCCACTCGTGTGGCCATGCTTGGTGGCTTGAACTTGGAGCTTCAATCATCACGTGGGCGGCTGGGGGGAGCTTACCATGCCTCACCACGTAAGCCCCACTACTGGGCGTCACCTACAGGCTACCTCGAGCTCCGGACGGAACGACGATAATAAAGGGGAGCCCAGCGATTATCACAGCCATCACGATGCTTCTCTTGGATTACCAAAATGTACTAATCCAGTCGATACTGACTGAGAGGTTCTCAGGGTGAGTCTAACCTAATGCTTTGTTGAATTGATATCCATATATGGTCAATGGAAGCTCATCCGTCGTACGTCAGTGCCCCTCCCGCATCCATCGATCAGACGGTCAGCGACTTTAACGGTGTTACTTTCCATATCTCGACCCCCGAGACCAAGTCCCAGATTCTTCTCTCGATTCAAATACGATGTTTCAAAGATCTAGTCCAGTATGGAGCTCAGGAGGTCCTCGAGCGGGAATACGGCGACTACGTGGCATCGACTGAGCCTGGATATGACTTCTCTGTTCTGATTGACCTGGAGAAGTTGCCAGAGTCCAAGGGTACGAGGATATTGAATTACAGTATGGCATTGCGAATTGCGTGCTGACCAACAAGATAGAGGAACGAGATGCACTGGCTCTGAAGTTTGCCCTTCTGAAGCGCAATGCCATGGCTGCACCATTCGAGCAGGCTTACCAGGAACACTACCAGCTGAAGGAGGAGGCATCCAAATTTACATCCGAGGAAGCCCCCCAAGGTGTGCGAGAGGGCGGTGAGGTCAAGGCTATCCACTACCGAGAAGAGGAGGCCATTTACGTCAAGGCCAGTCACGATCGAGTTACCGTTATTTTCAGCACCGTTTTCCGTGAAGAGACCGATCGAGTATTTGGCAAAGTCTTTATTCAGGAATTCGTTGATGCGCGAAGGAGAGCTATCCAGAATGCGCCGCAGGTTCTCTTCCGAAACGACCCTCCTCTAGAGTTGCAGGGAGTTGAAGGTGTTCGCAGCACAGGAACTGGCGAGATTGGATACGTTACTTTTGGTGTGTGATACTGCTGTGCGTTTTGAAGACCTGAGCTGACCACACGTAGTCCTTTTCCCTCGACATCTTACCCCACAGCGAATGGGCGATGTTATCTCCCATATCCAGACATTCCGAGACTACTTCCACTATCATATCAAGGCATCCAAAGCCTACATTAACTCTCGTATGCGAAAGCGTACCGCAGACTTCCTCCAGGGTAAGCTTTCAGCGCATTGTCGATTCCAGATTGGCCAAACTAATAATGCCCAGTGCTACGTCGCGCCAGACCCGAGAACGAGGAGCGTGAGAGAAAGACAGCTAGTGGTAGAACTTTCAAGGTGCAGGGAAACTAGGAGAGTATCAGGGATACAGTTTCCTGAATCAATAGGTAGTCATGAGGCTGTGATGCGCATAGGTGTTGTCAGTTGAAATGTGTAGGATGAAGGCGTAGATACGGCGGCGCAGTGGTGTAGACCGACGACGAGCGAATGAAACTAAATTCACAAATTAAATTGTTTTATAAACATGTCATGATGATATCGTATTTTTGTTCATATCTTCTCCATGAGACTGAACCACAACACAACATGAGGATCCCTACCGCCTGAGGCACCCAATCGTTGCGGGCCGACAATATTCAGGGTCCTCTCTTAGTGGGAGCCAACCATGAATTCACCGACAATATGCGGCGCACGCTTCAAACTCGTCTCATGGCTTAATCGACCCACGGGTTGTTACAGCCCAGAACGATGGTATGGCCTTTTGGATCTTCCAACTCTGAGCAGAGCAAGGAAAAGGACAATCTTCAAAAGAATGACCCAAGCTCGACAAAGCGACCGATAGAGTGGACACAAACCCTGGGCAGCGCAGACGTTGATTCCTTTGCCGCAGCGAAAGAGTGGGCGCCTGTGGTCGTCTTTTCGCTCGCAGGTCTTGCGACTCTACAGCTCTATGCCAACTACCTACGTCGAATCCCAGGCGCGGCATATGTCCGGCCAAACTTCTTTCGAAATCGAAGTCTGTTTGGTCGAGTGACAAGTGTTGGTGATGGCGACAATTTTCACATGTTCCACACACCCGGCGGGCGTGCTGTGGGTTGGGGATGGTTGAGAAAGGTGCCCGAGACACGGAAAGAGTTGAGACAACGGACGGTGGGTGCATTCACAGAGAATTGGGTTTGATGGGCATGGAAGAGCTGACAAGAACTAGATTCCCATTCGCATCGCTGGTATAGATGCCCCCGAAGGAGCTCATTTTGGCCGTCCAGCACAACCCTACGCGGCTGAAGCCCTCGAGTGGCTATCAAACTACATTCTCAACCGAAACATACGAACCTACATCTACAAGAAGGACCAATACGACAGAATAGTAGGGACTGTTTATGTTCGACGATTTCTTCTGCGAAAGGATGTTGGCCTAGAGATGATCAAGCACGGATTAGCAACGACATACGAAGCCAAGTCAGGAGCTGAATTTGGCGGTATGAAGGCGGTTTATGAGAAGGCAGAGGCTAAAGCCAAGAGGAAGAAGCTCGGTATATGGTCTGGGAAGCCGAGTGAATTTGAGAGCCCAAGACAGTACAAGACAAAGTGGGCGAATCATGATAAAAAGGCAGAAGAGAGCTTGAAGAAATGAGCAGGCAGATAAGATGCATTGTCTGTCGACCTAGAAGAAAGACAAGCGTTAAGGACTTGTGCTGTCATTATACCAACATACTATGTGGAATGGCTAGACAACAGTGCTGGTGCAACTTCCAGCAAGTAGCTGAGCCTTGACATCACTGATGTCGGCTCGGGCTCTGAGACGCTGTCAGATAGTACAGCTTAACTGACGAAGGATCCGTCCCAACCCATGTTTAGCAATTGGTCATTGAGGCTCAGACATGGGATGACACGTCAGGACGTCGTATCCGGAGATCAAAGGCTGTTTGAAGATGAAGGGGATATGTGGTACGTAATGGGGAGAGCGACAGCGTAAAAAGAAGGGGGAAGCATTAGAGAAATCTTGACGCGTGTTGAGTTTGGTGTTTGATTATTTGGGTGATGATGGCTTTGCAAGGGGTTACGATGATCGATATGTAAACAAAGTAATTCTCATACCTCTTCAATTGCGTTGTTTACAATTGAATTGAACGGAACGTGGGGCATCATCATGCAGTCGCAGTGTCGCTCACAAAGACAGGTGCACAAATGGGAGTATGCATATATCAATGCTACCCAGTTTATGCATTCCCTCCATTGTGAGTCGAGTCTCCATCCGAGACATTTCGATAGCATTGTTATGTACTCTGTAGTGCCCATACTGTACATGAATGCGCCAAGAGTCCCCCTGCGTCCCTCTTTCACCAGCCTCCTGATTTTAACATCGCGGATGAATGATAGAATTCGTTTGCGCTTGAAATTGAACAACTTCCACCGATAGGTGATGAAGTAATTATGTTCCTGTTGTCTTTAGGTACTCGTTCTGTAATACTGCCGAGGGTTTCAGTGTTGAGAATCTTTATCACTAACTACCCATTGCTCGGGTGGATCAAAGTTGTCCTTGACCTTCTAGAAATCTAAAAATACATGCTGTAGGCCGGTCCTGTCCTGTGCCTGGCAGACTGTGGATAGGTACCTAGGTAGGTAGCAAGCAGCACAATAAGGACTCCGCCTTTTGAGCCTCTCCACTTCTGCTCTTCCTTCTCGCATCTCCAAAACGAAAGGGAATCCTTACGTTGACGTTTCCTTGGGGGCCATTGTCATTCTTTTTTTTCTTCTTCTTTCCCGTAGTTCCTTTCTATCGTCTACCATTTTCCACGTCTTTCCGGCTTTTCTTGAGCTAAACCGTCTCTTGTTTGCGTGTCACAAAACGACCACGTCTAACCGGAACGACCCCTTCAAACCGGCATCTTTAGGCAATTGACCAGCATTCTCTCCCTCTTTTATCTCAGCAACTACCAGATCGATCATTCCCCTCGTTCCCTTCCCGCTGATAACGGCTTGTTTTCTCGGACAGGTTGTGACGTCGTTAGCACCCATTGCATATCTTGCAATAACTCGGAGCATTCTCGACCAACCTCTACAACTCCGTGAAACATTCCAGCCATCGTTGACCCAGAAATACGGTCTGAACTGAACTCAAGTTCCTCAGTCACCCGACCCCTCCAAATAACAGAACAAGAAAAAAGACACGAGCAAGAATTGCCGCACGGGAAGCAAACCAACAGTCACGAGCACTGCATCGCATCATACACTGCCGAGTTCATTACGGCTCATACCACCGACGCAACAATATACAACAAGACGTAGTTTCCCGTTGGTGAATCTTTGAAGCTTACCGAACTATCAAACTCACAACGCCATTATCCCAGTGTCCTGGCAACGTTATTGGTGTCACGTCTTGATTCAAGATCCTCAAGTGGCGCCCTAAACATCTAGCGCTGGCATATTCCCGCGCTCGCCATACGTCCCACTGCCTTGTACCCAGGTACCTTCCAACAGGTGCTACAGCCTCGTACGTCCGTCCATCCACCCAACATAACATAACCCCCCCTGTCCTGCACTGCTTTGTCCTCCCTCACAGCAGGAGAATTTTTCTTTTCAAGCTCTTGCCCCTTTACACTCTTGAGCTGTGCACTAGATTGTAACATTCGTGAATGTTATCCAGTTGCACAGCGATGTTGAGAAACCAGTTGCCATACGCGACATTTTTCTCTGTAATTTCCTAAGTTCATTTTTTCATGCATTTACCCATTTCCCACAATTTCAACATTCAATGGTCCAGAAACGCTCGTAGATCGTTCCTCATTTTACTCACTTTTGCAAATTGCTTCAGGTACCGTCTCTAGTGGCTGCGCGATCTAGCCGAATCAAGTTAGCTCAAACGTTTGCCAAAGTGTTACACACGCTGGGAGTTGTCCATCGCCATCGCCAGTAATTTCCCACATTGCCCAAGCGTGTTGGTTTGCTTGTGAGTGCTTGAGACCTCTGAAGCAGCACCCACGGTCTGAGCTTGGGCCAACCTCGTCCCTTTTACCTTGGTTCCTCAACTCCAAACTTGACCATCTCATTTCATCTCACCATCTCGAAACCTGCTCGACATTACACGTTCCCTTTAACCCAACGCGCCATCACCGACATAATCTGCGAACATCCCGGCGATATTCATTTTCAGCATCTCTCTCGATTTTCTTTAATTAGCGTGTCCGAAATTCCTACTTCAAAACCGCTCTTTCAATCGCATTCCGGGGCACAACTTTTTCACTGTCAAAAACACGATCGATCACTGAACCCCTTGAAATGACCCACTCTCGGATTTGAGATGCACTCGACCCCAGAATACAATCACAAAACACGATTTCTACCAAGAGACTCGGCCTGACCGCGACGTCAACTCACGGCCAATACTCTCCTTATTTTCTTTTTCTTTTTCCCTTCACCTTCACCTTACGATTAGACAATCGACCACATTCTGCGACCCATCGAGCTCAGCGTTATGCGATTACCTTTCCAACGGCGCCGCCCCTCGGCGCGCCAAAATCACCCGTTGGACTCTACGCTCTTCTACAGCCTCGCGACACTGGCAACACTAGCACCCTCATTCTCACAGGCCATCACCTTCAATCCTGTGCCCTCACCGAATCTCGACTTTTCGCAACTTGGAAGCATCGGCATTATTGGAGACTTTGATGGCATATCCCTATACCAGTACGAGGGCCAGAATGAGCGACCGCGGAGTGCGAATGGTAGCGAATCACTACTGGCTCCCATGCCAAACGGCGCTCTAGCCTCTTTAATATCTACAGATGCCTCGATTCGGACAATGTGTGTGTTCAAGCTCAGCAATGGAGAAATGCAGGGGGTGGTAATAGGCGGTAATTTTACGAGCCTGGATGGCACTCAGTCCAAGGCCGTCGCTCTGTTCAATCCGAACACAACTGAGATCACACCGCTGGACGGCATCGAAGGCGAGGTCAATGTTCTCTTCTGTGACGACGAGCGTGATACAGTCTACGTCGGCGGAAATTTCAAAGGCGCAAACTCGACCAACGCCATTGCATGGGTCGGCACTGAAGGCTGGACCAACCTCCCCTTTGCTGGTTTCAATGGCCCTGTAAAGGCCATTTCAAAAGCTTCTAATGGCCACATCATCTTTGGAGGCACATTCACGGGCCTGGGAAACTCGAGCACACCCAGCCAATCGCAAAGCCAGGTTATCAACTTATCAACAGCCGAGCTCAGCGGCGAGAACGAAGCATCCGACAGTGATCCCAAGGACATTGTATGCGCTGGGGACTCAGCTAGTCCCTGGCTGCTGCAGGACAATACACCAGGTTACTGGGAGGCTGATTTCAACTTTACCTTTGCGCCAACAAAACTCCGTCTGCGCAACACGCAGGAAGATGGTCGTGGCACCAAAACCTTCCGTTTTCTTGCCTACCCGATCAATGGAATCATGAATCTGACCTACACCGACCCCGAGTCTGGCAGCAACGTCACATGCACGAGTGAGTGCCCTCTAGCGCACAACACGACCGATTACCAGGACTTTTATTTCGTAAACAACGTCGGCATGGACAGTTTCCGCATCGCAATCTCGGAATGGTACGGTGATGGAGCCGGTCTGTCTGGCATCCAGCTCTTCCAGAACGATATCTATTCGTATGCCGTCAACAGGTTCAATGAGCCATCCTGCGGCGGTGTGGACCTTCCAGCTTCTGCAACCGCGACTGGCCCCTGGAGTGTTTCTCCCTCGCTTGATAGCAGTTCAGACTATCTCACTGCAGAGCTTGACAGTGACTACGACCCCGAATCCGTCTCGGTTGTTTTCTATCCCAACATCCAGGAATCTGGCAACTACTCTGTCAACTTGTACACTCCTGGATGCCAAGCTGACGACACTTGTTCGACCCGCGGTCGTGTCAACATCACTGGCGTGATGTCGACTGATGGTCAGGATGCAAACTTCACCCTCTCTCTATACCAAACCAACAACTTTGACAAGTACGACCAGATCTATTTCGGCTACATTGAGAAGACGTCTGAGTCTTTCAGGCCAGCCGTGACCATCCGGCCTCTAGCCGATCAGGACGTCGACACATTGACCCTTGTTGCACAGAGAGTTGGCTTCACATTGATCAACTCCACAGGGGGTCTGAATGGACTCTACGATTTCGATCCTGAGAAGGCTGTCGTGAACGCCTCTAGTATCGAGGACTCTGCCATCAACAGACTCGGCGCTAGCTTTGACCGAACATCTGGTGTCACCTGTCTCGTTACGGATGGCGATACCACTTACGTTGGTGGTAACTTTACCTCGGAGGATCACGAAGGTATCCTTGCCATTATCGAGAATGACGACGTCAATGAGCTTGCTGGTGGCCTCGACGGCGAGGTTTACAGCATGTACCTAAATGGCTCCCAGTTGTATGTTGGCGGTGACTTTTCCAGCTCACAGTCTGAGTCTGTTTCGGGCATGAACAACGTTGCCATTTACAACCCGGCAGAGGACAAATGGGAGGCCTTGGGTGCGGGCGTTGATGGCAGTGTCGAGTACATTGTGCCCTTGAGCATCAATGTTACTCAAGATACTCCAGAAATCGTCATGGCTTTTACAGGATCTTTCTCCAAATGCAATGCCTTTGGTGACTTCGACGATATCGCTGCCGATGGCTTCGCTATTTGGGTTGCATCCCAAGACAACTGGCTGCAGAATCTTGACGGTGTCCTTCCAGGCTACAGCGGTACCCTCACGGCCGCCATCCTCGACCTACCTGGTGGTGGTTCGCTTTTAGCTGGCTCGATATCTTCTGCCCAGCTGAGTGCCAATGGCGCGGCCACTCTGTCCGACGACGGCCTGGGTCGATTTCCTCTGAAGATCAGAGCAAACAATGGTTCTTCAAACTCGTCTGACTCATCGAGCCTCCGTCGTCGTGACACCGTGTCTATCAACAACCTGTCTGGTGTAGCAGCTGGTTTGTTCTATGACGATGATGACTATAACATCACCGTCCTGGCTGGTCACTTTACAGCTTCGTCGTCAAATGGATCCGATATCGACAATATTGTCTTGCTTGAAGATGACGATGTCATTGGACTTGGTTCCGACATCTCGAGCGATTCCGTCTTCCTTACTCTTGCTGTCCGCAGCGGCATCCTCTTTGCGGGCGGCGACATCAGTGGCAGCATCAATGACAACGACGTCAGGGGACTCGTCTCATATGACTTGGCGTCAAAGTCCTTCACCAGCCAGCCTCCCTCGGTGTCGGGAGCCAACGAGACTGTTTATGTTATCTCAGCGCGCCCGAGCTCGGCTGAGATCTATGTCGGTGGCTCGTTTGAGCAAGCCGGTGCCCTTGACTGCCCAGGTCTATGCACATACAATGTTGACTCAAACCAGTGGAACCGACCCGGCAGTGGCATACAGGGCGAAGTACGCGCTCTTATGTGGAGGAGCAAGACTGAGCTGATTGTCGGTGGTGATCTGCAAGCTAGCGAGACAAGCCAGCAATACCTGGCAATCTGGAATATTGAGGATGAGGCGTGGGTTGACTTTTCCGACGCAGAGAGTGTCCCTGGGCCAGTCTCAGTAATTGCGGCTGCCTCAAGCGACAACAGCGCTATCTGGATCACCGGCACGTCTAAGGATGATGGCTCCATCTATCTCATGAAGTTTGATGGTGAGGTGTGGCATACTGCCGAGACCTCGCTCGCATCCGACACTATCGTCCGCGGGCTTCAGGTGTTTTCAACCACGGAAGATCATAGTGGTCATGAGATGCTCGACAAGGACCAAGTCCTCATGCTGACAGGCTCCATTGATATTCCCGACTTTGGTGTTGCATCAGCAGCGATCTTCAATGGCACAACCTACCAACCGTATGCGTTGACGATCAAGGCAGGCGACTCACCTGGAACTATTGCAAGTATCTTTTCTCAGAAAGATAACTTCTTCTCCACCAGCCAAAAACATATGCCTCTGGTGTTTGTCATCTTGATTGGTCTTGCAATTGCTCTTGGTCTCATCTTGTTGATTGTCGCAGCGGGTTTCATCCTGGACCGCATCCGCAAGAAGCGCGAAGGCTACGTTCCGGCTCCCACATCAATGATTGATCGTGGCAACGGAATGAACCGCATCCCACCGCACGAGCTGCTTGAATCACTTGGACACGGCCGCGGTGGTGCTCCACGCATATAGGAGCGGAGGCTGCGGACGGAACACGAGGAGGAACCCATGTTTTTTTTCTTAAACTTTTTGAGCAACTTGCGTTCATTTCTGGTTTACGGTCGTTTTAGGCGTTCGGCATAGGTCAAGAGGGCGATATCAAAAAATGTCGGACCGTGGTCGATTTCCCTCCATCATCATATCAGCAGGGACGGAGTATGCGCGTTCGTGATACTTCACCTTCAAGGGCGCCGATTCATCTTCTCGAAGAGTCGGAGCACGTTGTTCATATTCGAAAAAGCAAATACCACCACCCCCATACACTCTCCCCCAACTTGGGCTGGATCTCTTGGAGGGGTTCTTACAAAATCACAAGCGTACACTATACCAAGAGTCCATAAGGATTCTCCGTCTTTCTCCTTCTCCTCTTACAGGCTTCACTGTCTGCTTCACTTCACGAGGTCATGACCCGTTTGTTTAATGTTTACCTGTCTATTTTTTTTTTCTCTCTTCCCTCGAGGCTTCGGCGCTTAGACGTTGCTGCCTCTTGCATCCTCTCCCTCTCGATTTTCCTTCTCTGTCTTTGCCATGGTGTTCATATGTATACTATCTTCGTTCGACAGTCTTTGTCATACAGAGCTGTTGAGAGTGTCGAGGCGGTGTCAACCGGTATCTTCGCTCGTTCTTATACTATTCTTTTATGTAGCCCCTCTTCGTCTACCGAGCGCCTTGGCCCAGGTATTCTTCCGACGTGAAGCTGAGGCAAGGGTACACGGTACTTGAGGGCTTATTGGTGTTGAGGTTTGGAGTTTTTTTGTTGAAGGATGGATTTAGTTCTGGAGGGGGATCTTCTGGTGTGATTGATTCTCATCTTGAGAGAAGGTCTCGATCGAGTAATTCTGGCGTGGGATCAAAACCTACCTAGCCTGTCTTATAGCCTAGATATGAATGGAAATAGTTGACCAGCTTTTTGTGAATGAGATTGGTGTATCTGATGTTGTTTCCTCTTCCTCGTCTACTTCTACATGACTTCTCTCTGGTACTCTGATCAATTCCAAACACTGGACGATCCCTTCACGTGTTGTATCATCCGACCCTTAGTTTACATCGTTACATTCAAACTCAGGGGCGGGAGTTCTCCCCTTTTCTCCCCCCTCTCCCCCTTAACTTTATTCCCAATATCTGAAACGAGTACTACCATGGGATCATCGGATACATGACAGCTGAGACGTGTTTTCTGGTCAGTGACGGTCCACCGATTCGGAGATTCTACAGGATCAAAGGGATGGTGAACCTGGCCGATGGGTCGTGGCATGGTAGTAGTGTACCAGGAGGGTTGAAGTTGTACTCTATGTCAAACGCCGAGTTGAGCTTATTTTCATAGTGCTAGCAGCTACTCGCCATACGTATCTCATGATTATCCATGCCTATTGCACATACTCAAGTGAGGTATTACCATTACCATACAATCTATATTATCTGGTTCAAGGTCGAAGGAACTGGTTGGTGCTGCTGTGATACCGTGGAAAATGACTTACCCTGGACTTGACAAGATCCATGTCAACATTATGTCATCATTGCCAACTTGAAGCTTCCTTCAAGCGCCTCAGCCGCCAGCATCCTACCTTACGTCACATACCTTCAAGTCAGGTTCCTTGATCAAAGACATTCTGTTGTCTGACAAGTTGACAACAAGAACTTGGGCTCCACGCCCCCCCTGAAACCACAGTACAGTGCCTTTTTTGTTCCTCCTTTTGGTCTATTTTGTTTACGGTATTATCAACAAAGGGACCCTTCTTCGCGGGAGTCGTCGTTTCTACGTCCTCATTGGGAAATAGAAAGAAAAGGAACGGACGTTATAACCAGATCTTGCTGCACAGTTACGTTGTCATCTCGGCCGACATCATCTTGATTACATATATACCTGGCAGACCCGTGAACTCGTAGTGACCAAACCTGCACACGCCCCCCTCTGAAACCTTGAAAGTAGGCCCCCTTGAGGTTAAAGGGATGAGGATACCTAGGGAAAGGGGTGAAAAAGGCATTGCGATTCCTGGTCGGGGGCTGCCAAGAGCATAATTGCTTTGGGGTTGGGATGTAATGAAGTAAACGGGCCTCGTGTAGGGTGCGAATCCCCATTACCCGCGCGCCCTGTTTCCCTATGCTTGTGATGCAATAATGTGAATGCTTGAACCACTCAATATCACTGACCCCAATCCAGTGGTTCCGTCATGACGACATTCCAGCAGACAGCGTGTGAAAGGAAGGGAAAAGGGTCGTTTTTGTCAATAATAGATAGAGCCTCGCTGCAACAACGTTTCCCTGGCATCTCCCCTGGTCGATCGATGACGATGAGGACATACCTGAGCCACCCCACCACAACGCTTCCTGACATGGGCTCAACAACAACAGAGTCCAAGTGCATCGAGAAATACATGCGCGAGGTTGGGAAAGGTTAAAGAAGGAATAGCACACCCACACAATCTGTCATGGAGCAAGCGGGCTGTCAAGAATCTCACCATGTAACGTTGGACAGTGAAGATAGCATCAAGGGTTGATGCTTCATGACGCAAAAGCGCAAGGCACATCTCAACAGAACGGGTTGTCTCGTCGAAAAAATGACGAAAGAGCTTCACACAACTTGTTAGACAATACTGAGTGCACTATCGAAAGAGGACTGATGGTTAACGCATGTTTATGTCAAGAGATGGGCCTCTAGTCCGTAGCCATGAGCACCAGGCGCCGCCATGCCATCATCAACTAGGTTAGCAACTCCGCGGCAACCACAGGGATCTTGCATGAAGACGATTGATGACAATGCTATGGATGCAGATAACACTGCGAATCACCAATTCGGGGTCGACATGATACAGAGGAAAGCTAAGTAATAGTTGAGCGGCGGGAAGTCTTGTGCTTCGGTATGAGTTGCCGTGACCTGTGACACAGAAAAGTGCACTTATCTGCAGCTACCCTAAACTGTTGTCGAGCCCAACAGCTGCTGGTCTGCATTCAATGTCTCGGTGCCTTTTCGGGAGGGTTAGGACCCGGGCCTGGCTTCGAACTGGACTGTCAAACCCCATCCTCCGACCTGGGCCGTCAGTCAAGTTTGTTGGTCGCTTGTTTCCGGCGTTGAACCACGCCGGACACCAACTGTTCCGCAACAACAAGTGACATCAAGGTATGACGGAGAAAAGGAGGTGAGTTGATGAAAGGGAGAATCAAGCGGGTACTGCTCCGTCGCTAGGCCGTTTGGAAGATGACCCGGAACTTGCCATAAGAGCCTGTTTCTGAATGGTTTGTGCCGAGAATCAAGAAGCGATCAGAGTGGGCCTGCTCGGTAGTCGAGCAGATAGTATGAACGGCTTTGAGAGAGGAGTGAGTGAAGCACTGTGGGAGGAGAGTATGAGTGACGGATAAGAAAGAGAAAAGAGATTAAGATGTGTAATTAGGATTAGGCAACCAAGTAGATGGATGGTACATGATAGGAAGAAGGAGACAGACAAGTACTTGGGCAAGGGGGGCATGGTGGACGAGTGAATGAGTGTACCTTCCTAGAGTCACGAAGAACATCTACTGTACTCTGTACCTAGGTAGGCAGGGAAGGAGTGAAGCACATTGGAGAAGACAGGAATTACTCAAAAGTAAGGCTGAAGAGATATCTACCAGTGGCACCATCACCATACGATACTACCCAAACGTTGAAATGAACACTCTACAATCAATACTACATGACTGCATGCAGCACTATCAAGCTTAATTTTTGATGGGAAAAAGGGTCCTTTTCGTGCTTACGGGCTTGTGTTGCCTGTGCTCTGCCGTTTGTGGCGTCGTTTCCTTCCATCACATCAAATGAAGACACGCCGATCACACTGCATAGGTACGTGAACAGTGGATTTTTTTTGCTTTCCCATTCATCCCATACCAACCGCCAACTGGGGTTGACCATGAAACAAAACATTTCAAATTGCTTATTTATTAGGGTAGTGTAGGATGAAGACTAGTAGAGAGTGCCTCGTTTTACATGTACGATTAACTTTCCCTCCAGAATCGCCCCCCCTCACTATGGAATTTGAGTATCCAAAGAAGGAAGAAGGAATAGGAATAGGAATAGGACTACCTAGGTATGCCCTTTGG
>JABGLY010000064.1:0-80391 GCA_013623525.1 Fusarium dimerum
CCAAGGGAAGAGACGGCAAGGAGGACGAAGAAGAGAGTGCCTGGTATTCTTCAGCATCGCTTCGTGAAGAGTGACCAAGAAGCTCGGAAGCTGGCCAAGGTGAGAGCTCAGCAGGATAAAGCTGCCGCTGCTCAGAAGCTGAGGGAAGACAGAGCAGCGGCTAAGCAGCAGGAGGCTGAGCGCCGTGTTGCTGAACGGATGAGGCGTCAAGAACAGTTGGCAGCGGCGAAGCAGGCTAGGGTCGAGTCTCAGCGCCTTGCTCGAGAGCAAAGAATTCGGGAAGAGCGTAAGAAGCAAGAACGAATGCAGCGCAAGAGACTACAGCGAGAGCGTGCCAGCAAACGACCCAAGTGGCGTTACAGAAGCCAGTATTGACAAGCGTCGACACTTCCGAGAGAAGAGAAACCGCCGGATTCACAGCATCAGCAATCTTTCTTTGTTCTTCACCAAAGACTTGACAACATTTTTGCTAACTTGTGGTGTAAGGTTATGTCCACTGCTTAACGGCACGATGAAGGCGGACAATGGAGCAGCCGAGCACGGAGGTTTTGGTAATTACAATGCCCCAGCAGCGAACGCTGGATCACCGATGTAGTCGATGGACTGCGCATACCACGAGGCCAGGAAATGAAGGATCTCAGTTGTGCGACAGTTGAGGTTTGAAAATTGGTGAGGGATGGAGGCACTTGGCTCACTTGGTGTGAGGGTTTTTGCTGGGGAATTTCTACAATTGTATTTTTTATGATGATATTGGTATTTTCGACAGAGGAACCGCGGTCATGGAGGGCTTTTTGGCATCTGGACGGGAGTTTCGGGAGCGATTATTCAAGATGGAAAAAAAAAGGGTGGAGCGCAACAGCTGCAGATGATTAGACCAAGATCTTACAGCGGATTAGTTGATCAAATTGGTACCAAATAATACAAGAATAATCATGCATCAAGCGGGTTCATGTCATGTAATGCAAAATGTAGTTGACAGCAGTTGAAACAATGTTTCTTAGTTGTGGGCAGGGTGGGAGCGTCATGAGGTGTCATGACAAGGGGATTGGAGCTAATGGGATGTGAGACATGACATGACTTGACAGCATGGCAAGAGATGCGGTGAAGGGGGCTAGAGAATAGATGATATGCTCATTACATTAAGACCTCGTCTGTCATTCACGGTCAGTGAAAATCTGACAGTCTCGGGGAGAACAGAACGTGGACAAACTGTCAATTGAGAGAAAGCATGACACTGTGGTGTCGAGTTGGCCAGCCCCCCCCGCGGCGAGGATGGGTTTCATGATGTTGATTGGTTACAATTATGCGTGGGCTGGGATGCATGACATGAAGGACGCGTGAGGCTGCAAAGGATTGTTGCATGGTTGTTATTTTTAGAAAACGGGTAACAAAAAGTGACGGGCGACCCTTTTTGTGACGGAGAATTTTTGTGACGGGGAAGTAGGAAGGAAAAAAAGGGCTCTAGTTTAGCCTTGGTCTATGAACTTGTCAAGACGGGCGCTTAAATGGGGGGATGGTAGTAGTTAAAGTGGTATTTTCCCTAGATAAGGTAGGTAGTTCATGATGTGCTTGATGTGATGCTGGAGGAACATGTTGTTGTTTATAGCAATAGATCATGGGTATGGCGATCTAGTAAGGTTGAAGAAGCAGCTATGTTAAGCGACCTGGCCATTGAGCACACGCGTAGGTAGTATCACCATTCCAAATAGTCACCGTAGGGATGCCCACCTTGGCAGTGTTGCCAACACATCACCAACTGGCATAAGAGAAACCGACTGACATGAACTTTTCAATCGGGCAGGGTTTAGATGATGCAGCTGGGAAGACAGTGAATACGAAGATAGTTGCAGCAAGAGAGAGAGGAAGAGCGATGTTTATGCAGGGGGAGAAGAAGAAAACGAAGAACAGAGGAGAGACTAGAAAGTGATTTACATGTGGTCTGTGATGGTGGATGTCAAATGGAAGAGCCCGTATACGGTCATGGCTTTTTCCATAGATTCGAGATGCTCGGCGTTGTGAGAGATTGTTTCAGATGGTGATAAAGAAATGAAACAGATCGAGTATTATATATCCCTACAAGTAGACGGCAATCAGAATGTTTATGCCAGATCCCAGAGATGTTCAATATAAAAAGAAGTTGGAAATATAATTCATCGTAATTGTGATGTGCATGACAGCAACAAGAAACAATGCCTTTCCAGACATGGACTCTAAGCGAATTGCTCTAAACAGGAACATTCCCCCTTACAGCAACTAAGAACCCTTGAGAGATATCCACTAAAAAAAAAAAAAAAACATCTTGCCATGTAAACTCTCATCATGTTCAAAGTGTCTCCTAGCTTACCTTGTAAATGATGCTACATGGTAGATCTCCTTGGAGAAGGCCTGTCGTACACCCCAGGAAACAATAACTCATCCCCCCTGGTCCGCTGAAATCATAGCGCATCCATCCAGTCTGTACAGCAGTGGAGCCAAATAACTGGAAAAAGACAGTTGAGGCTTGGCAATAATGCTGACGGAAGAATACGAGGGTTTGGACATCCGCTTACTACAGTAGATAGTACATCCGCGTATGCCGTAAACCAGCCTCCTCAAAGCCTTTGTTGTTCTCGTTTGATCGGAAATATGAGCAGATTTCATCTTTTTGCGCGGCCGCCCAGCGGCATCGGATTCCCGTTGCATGGTGCTGAACGGTGAGAGATGGTGGGCGGCAACAGCCATGCGCCCTTGAAGCCTGGGGGATTTTCAGGAAAGGCCAACTTTCGACGACCTACTGTTGCGGCGGCACAAGACGGTGTTCCCCATACCTAGTACCGCCCATGCAGAATATCGGAGGGGGTCTGGCGGTTCCAGCCACCCGTGAACCGACCTTGCTTGAAAAGTGCTCATAACAATTCCATGATTTTACTCCCAAACAGGATCTTTGACAGAATACTTGAAAGGGAAAGAAGAGTGGGTAGAAAAATAAACATGTAGACAGTGGGAATATCCGATGCTGCAAATCATTCAACTATGATGCACTGCACATAATATTACGCGGTTCCCCCTTTTCGAACTGTTATTTCTTGGCTGGATATTCGTGATGTGGATTTAGAGTATGATGGCAGTTCTGTAAACACAAGCCATGATGGAAACCACCCGACGTCAATGAGAATAGAATAGGTGAGAAGTTGAGAAGCTAGTGTTTTTTTATTTGCCGAGACACGAACCAACTTTTCCATAAAAAGCAGGAGGACAGAGTACAACAGAAGCAGAAGCACCAACAGCTGTCCTGGACCAAACAACCTCATCAGACAAGGGATGGTCTGGGCGGGTCGAAACAGGGTTACGTCCACTGGTCCCGGATGCATCTTGTCTTGTCTGAACTTCCATGTTTCGCACAAGTTGCATCTACATTACCGCCTTTCTCAGGGACCATACCATGCAAGCCATATAAGTGAGCGCACACTGGGTGTACAGTAAGTATAGTAAAGTTTTACCCTCGAAAACGCGCGATCAAGCAAGGCCAAGATGACAGATTCTTCCGCCTGCTCCGGGTCATTCGTTTTCTTTATTTTTAATGGCAGCGCTACGCATGTTTCCTGATAATTCGTCCATAGAACAAGGCACTTGATGCATCAAGGTAGTTACATAGGGTATATAGAAAGGGCTGTAGCCCCCCTCCCCTTTGAGTTTCAGTATAACGTGTGTTGTCTCTAGATCTTTGATGCTTTGGCGATTTCCTTGTTACCTGTTCTTTGTCTTACAAACAGCAAGCATCCCCATACGTCCCTTGAATTGTCCTTTGTCGATGGTGCCTGCCGACTTGCACCATTTTCATCAGCGACAACGAAGACAGGACGACTAAAAGAACGGTGAAGTTCTCAACAAGAAAATAATCCGACAAAAACAAAAACTATCAGAAAAAAAAAGAAAGACCCCACGACTCGCGTGCAAATTAGCCTGTCTTAGCATACACACTTATCACGACTTTAGGCCTATCACCCAGCCCTCGATCCAGTCGCTACTCCTGGCTAGTGACGTAGGCCATTTTTCTTGACCAACTCTTGGCCCGTCATCACTCAATTCGGTCATCGGCCATCAATAGTCACCAGCTCAGTGAAGGGGAAAATACAGAAGGAGAGAAAAAAGCCACCGTGCTCCAATTGGAAAGAAAGAGAGGGAATAAAAAGAAAAAGTTGAACGAACAACCAAAGGTCAAGGAATCAATAGACCAACACCGGGACCCATTTCGCCATCATCTTGCGGTCAGAAGAGTTTCGTCGTTGGATAAAAGGGATCCTTTATCCCATTTCGCTGCCCCCCTTCCATCCCCTCTAGACAGGATCTTGCAGCAGTTACAACCAGGGAAGGGTGTATAAGTTGGACGTTACAGGATCTGATCATCTTGTTTCGAAACTTTTTTTCTTTTCCCGCGAGACGTTACCGACTGTTCGACGACGGCAATCCTAAACCCGAGAGAAAAAGACGACTTGCAATATTACATCCTAGCCAAGGTACGAACCATCATATCCCCAATGCGCACAAGGTTGCAGTAACGCCGCATCCGTACCCGTACACGTACCTATCCATGGCCCACGTATATCCAACCCATCCCAACCCACCACTACCACCGATTCTACCTGACAGGATGATCGCCCAAGCATGAGGCCTAGAGCATGCACGCCGTCTTGTTGCGCATCACTTATTCGTGTCCCAAGTAGATCCGTATTAATATTAACCTTCCGTGTACAGTAGTCGTTTTGCATCACATCATCGCCCAGAAGCTATTGGAGTTTTTGTCTGCAAAAGAAGCTGCATCGGGTCATATTCTTCTTGGCTCTGAAATCGTGGGACTGACATGATAGCCTCCCGACTTTTCTGCTACCTCGAACGACAAAAGATATAGAAACGACGCATCGATAGTTTTTCTGAACCTTGGACTTTTGTGGGAAAGAAACTCTTCATCCAAGCCCGAACGCACCATTACTCTCTACAGCACCGACCAGCCACTCGCCCTGAAACCTGCCATTAAGTTGATTACGACGTTTTCTCATTCTTCTTTTTCGCTTGTCGTATATCGGTTTCTCCCTGGCACCGACGCGCACATCAAGAGTTTTATTAGACCAACATTCTGTCTTGCTCCGGGTACGGCATTCATTTCATTATCATCGTCATCGTCATCTTCGTGGCTGGCGCACCCTTTCATCTCCCGGCGGAATTTCCCTTACTCTGGGCACTTACATCCCTTGCACCTTGGAGTGTTGGAGATAGGCATCTCAGCAATTTCCCAATTAGCATTGCCTCTTGGAGTTTCATAATTCACGAGCAAGAGGAGAAAAAGAAAGAAGACATCTTCTAATATCTTTTGTCTTAGACTCTTTAATTTACCCTGTCCGATCCGATTGATCCGGGCATTCGTTCTGGGCAAACATGGGTCGAAATAGAGGTACGTCTGCATACTTTCAATGTCCTCAAATCATTGGTACCATTCCAGTGTCGAGCCCCGTTTTTTTATCGATATTTTTCTTTACTTTTTCATCCCTCTTCCCGTCACCTGTACCCCAGCTTGAGGGATTCGACATACGAGGTCCTGTCAGCAGATGGTTTGGAGGGGACATTTGGAGAAATGGACGCTCAAGTGGACGTCCCGTTGGGTACCGACCCGACCGACCTACCTACCTGTTGAGCCGGATACCATGCGTGCCGTCCTTGTTGTAAAATGGCGGGTCTGGCTTGCTAGGTGGAAGAGGCCACAGCGGGGGCTTTCAGTAGCCCTTGGGACCACGTACCATCCATTGGCGCCGTCGTAAAGCCTCCCCCCCTAGCTTAGGCGGCTCAGGGGACCTTCAACAGGGACTTGGGAGTTCCACTGTAAAGGGACCAGATCTCCATTCTTGTCCTTGTCCTTCCTCATCTCATGTCTCCTCCTTCGTGATTCAGAGACATAATATCCTCACCGTTCCCCATAATCCGCCCTTTTGCTGACTTTCTGTCTCCCTCTAACTTCTAGTCCTCTCTTTTATGTCCCATTTCTCTGCGGGCACAAAAACACCACCTACATCTACATCCCCCACAAACGGCTCGCCCTACGGCCACCGCAAGAGCGCTTCAGTAAACGAGCCATTCCCAGATCACAGAGTCAGCAACGACATCTCCCGACCTGCAGCACAGCCTTCTCGACCAGACTATGGCTCATCTGTAGAAAGCTCCCCAGTCAACAGCCCTTCTCGACGACGCAGCAGTTCCCGACCCCCGTCCATGGTTCTGGCTCATAATCCGCCCCTCATGGAACTCAACGAAGATACCATCCCGGAGCTTCTGCCGGTATTCTCTTTTCTCAATAGCCACTCCAACAAACTATACCAAGAGGGTTATTTCCTCAAACTTGACGATCAAAACACACGTATGTTACAGCCTGGCCCTTTTGCTCCCCTTTTCTCCCCTTCTGTCTTCTAGCCTTGCCTTCCTAAGCTATTCTCCTCCGTCCATGACTAAGTGCCAAGCATTCTGCCGCCTGGACTCAGTTTCTACATTTAGATGTGCATGATGATCCCCCGCTAACACGTATCATGAAGAGGGCAAACCAAACCCTGATAGAACATGGACCGAGTGCTTTGCACAGCTTGTCGGAACTGTGCTGTCACTATGGGACGCTGCTGAACTCGATGCAGCCGGCGAAAACGGCGAGGTCCTGCCCAAGTTTATCAACTTGACCGATGCTTCAATTAAGATGGTACAGTACTTCGCCTGGTATGGTCATTTTGACCATTGACTAACACCTCATTGCTTAGATTGAGTCTCTGCCTACAAGGTCGCCTGAGGAGCAGCCTCTTCAAAACATTCTGAGTCTCTCTACTGCCGGAAGAAATCGTTATCTCCTTCACTTCAATTCGCGCCATTCGCTTCTCCAATGGACCGCTTCGATCCGCCTCGCTATGTATGAGCACTCGTCTCTCCAGGAGGCTTACACGGGTGCTCTTATTGCTGGAAAGGGCAAGACCTTGAACAACATTGGCGTCATCATGGAGCGATCCCGATTCAAGACCGAAGAGTGGGTTAGGGTCCGCTTCGGTGCCGGCGTTCCATGGAGACGCTGCTGGTGCGTGATTACACCTCCGGACGAGAAGGAATACGCAAAACTCCAGAAAGAGATGAAGAAGAGATCGCCTTATGATCGATCTCCGGTCCCTGTTCTAAAAGGCGACATCAAATTTTACGACACCAGAATCGAAGGCAAGAAACAGAAGAAGGCCCAGCCTATTGCCTCGATTACGGATGCCTACTCAGCATATGCCATCTACCCCCAGACCAAGTCGCTGATTGATGCTTCAACACTCATCAAGATTGAGGGAAACATTGCTGTGCACACCGACCCACCATCATCTACCGAGGGCTTCGTTTTTATCATGCCCGAGGTCAGCCCTGCCGTCAGCGGATTTGAGATGCTGTTGCGATTCTTGTTTCCTACTTGGGATACCTTCGGCCTCTATGGGCGCCCCGGAAGACTCGTCGCCAGTGTCTTGGATTCCCGATCACTCATGTTCGCTATGCCCAAGCACAAACGGTATGGGTATCTCGAGACTTTGGATGTCTCCAATCTCATTTTGGAGGACGGCAGCTCCAGCTGGACTGAAAGGGACTGGAAGAAGAAGCTCAAAGAAGCCACTGGCTCTCGTATGAATCATGTTGAGGATGCCCCCACGACACGTTCTCGTAGCAACAGCCGCAAGAGTGTCAGGCTGAGCTTTGGAGACGGCCCATCAAGCAGCAACCAACGCGTGGGTTTTGCCGAGAACAAGGGTGCCACAAGATCCTCCCGCTCATTTTCATTGTCTGAGCGCACACGAAATGATTCAGCCCCTCCCGATCCTCAGCGTAACGGAGCAAACGGTGGACCTGGTCAACCACAGCATTCCCGCAACTCGTCAGACCCTAATGCTGTTGGTGGTTTCGCTCCTCCTCGTAACAACTTCCAGGACAACAGCCCCTATTCCGGCTCACCATTGCGAGGCCAGACACCCGTTGATGGTTACTCGAGTCAGGGCAACTATGACAGTAATGCTTCCTACGACCAACGATCTGGAAATGGTGGCCCTCTCCAGGACTTGAACAGCATGCGACAGATGCATACTCCTGAACCAGTCTCACGTCCGCCTGCGCTTACCCATGCTCCCCAGGCCCGGCCTACCAGCAATGCCTACCATTCTCCCGAGCTTCGACGAGCTAACAGTAGGCTCTCAAGTTCTACACTACAGCAGATTGCCACCGCAGGAGGCTTGAATGGTCAACAGAACCAATACCAATCCCAAGGGAATAACGAGGGGGACGCGAGATTTGGGCCATCGGTACTTCCATCAAACGCCGCTTCCGTGGAAACTTCTGCTAACGACAACCGCTCGCGTGAAGCTCTAAGACCTCCAAACCCAAATCCCCAGGCAGCTGGAATCCCTCCACAGCAGCGATCCAGGTCTCCTTATGGGTCTCCTAATCCATACGCGCAGGGATCCAACAGCCGCCCCGGCACCTCTGATGGTCCACGCTCTCCCATGCCTCCGGGTATGGGAGCCCCTCGATCACCTCACCCCCAGAATCCAAACCGACGCCCAGAGCCCGGTCACGACGGACGAAGACCCTCAGATCCAAATCGCCGCCTTGATGTTGGCCCGGATGGACGAAGGCCTTCGGATCCCAATCAACGTCATGATCGAAGCCCGGGTCCCCGACCCGGTGACTACCGAGGAGGCCCTAACGGCCCACCTGGTCCATATGGTAATCACCGACCTGGCCCACCCCGATCCCCCGGACCGCCAGGACCACATGGTCCTCCTGGCCCATACGGTCAAGGCATGCCGATGGGTCAGCGCAAGCCTATGCCTGACCCTCAGTCGGATACTACAAACTCATCTGTAAACTCCCGGAGCAGCGCAATCACGGCGAATGAGATCATCGACCATTATGCAAATGACCAGAGCCGTCGACCAGTGCGTACTGGAAGCCCAGGCTACGACATGAGGCCACCTGCTCCCCAGAGACAAGGAAGCGCGTTGAGCGCACAGAGCAGTGTTTACGATGATGCTTCGTCGATGAGAAGTCTTGAGCCAGCCGCCAATAAGCCAGGTGAAACCAATCTACCAGAACGCCAGGAGCGCCCCCGAATGGGTGTTCTCAAGACCACTGGCGGCGAGGAAGACGATGGCACCCCGAATCCAGGCTTTGATCTTCCAGAAATCAACTTTGGTCCCACTGTCAACTACGCTGCTACACAAGCCCGAAGCAGGACCCCAGGTCCTTTGACACCAGGATCGGGCCAGTTTCCTGCAGATCAGCGGTCGCCCCACGCTCACAAGTCCTCTGGCTCTGGAGGCCCTCATGAACGAAAGGAATCAGCAGAGGGCAAGAGAACAATGGCTTGGCAGCCTGGCGCTGCCGTCTCACCGCCTGCGCAAGGGTTGAGTCCGGAGCAATACGTCCAACAGAAGGCAGCCCATGCCAGGAGCGCATCTGGAAACTCGCTAAGCGGGATGCGCGCAGCTTCGCCCAAGTCCCCCGGTAACAGGAATGGTTCCTCTGATAGGTTGCAGACAATGCAAACTCACCAGCATTCTCGCAGTAACTCGTCTGAGATGCTTGGGCGACCAGGATCACGAGGTGCCAACTCCGCCTTGAACTACGGCCTCACAGGCGAAGGCTCGTCCCACCTTGGTGCCCGCGATCAGGAGCAACTCGCCAGAATGACAGGTGGCCCTTTGGTCAGCGTCCCCAACGCTTCAAACCATCAACGACAAGGATCGCAGGGTCTCCTAGGTACGATTGAGGCTCGAGAGCGCGAAAAGCAGCAGCTGAAGCAGGGCGTTAGCAGCCAAGCTATTCAACATTCAGCCAACTCGAGACAGCAGCAACAGGTCGGCATGGCATACCAGCAGCAAATGGCTCAGCAGCAGATGGCCCAACAACAAATGATGCAGCAGCAGATGGCTCAACAGCAACAAATGGCTCAACAACAGCAAGCATATCAGCAGCAGATGATGGGTGGTCGTGGCATGTCTCCTGGATACGGTCAGATGGGCCGAGGCGGAGGAGGCTCCTACAATCCAGCAGGACCGTATGGCGGGCCTCAGCAGCAGATGGGGAGCGGAGCGGCAAGTTTTTCACGACCTCTCCGAGGGCAGGAGAATGATCCTCGCTTTCTTCCTCCCCAGGGCCAGTATGGTGGTCCAGGTGCTCCATCAGTACAGCGAAATGTGCACCCACAATATCAGGGACAGGCATTTTAGTTTCATGGCAGAAAAGAGGTGAGCGAGGATAAGAATCGTGGACACATCTATGAGTCTATGTATTGAGACGACGACCTATGCAGGCATGAATTTTGGGATAGGCATTACATGTGTATACACATAAACGGCGTTGGGTGATATTATAAGTACACGTACGGATTGTTGAACAATACAATTTTGGCATATTTCGAAAACATTATTATACACACAAGTTAGGATGTCAGTGACTGGCTCTCATATATGTGGGCAATGGGCGTCCGGTTTGCATAGAAGAATGCGAAGTTGTGATGGGCAAGGATGGAGATGAAGGCTTCGGCAATGATATGTATGAACTAGTGATAGTTCAGGGAACGAGCAGTTCCTGTGTCGGTGCGTGGTGTACAATATTGCTAGACGGGAGAGTATGCCTGTTTGGAGGACGAAACATATTCGGGGCCTGGTACAGCTAGAACACCTCTCATCCTATCGGTTTGGTGGATCTTGATATAACATGAAACTTTTGTTGCAGGCGGTCATCATCCAGTGATCAAGGTCTGGATAAAAATATGATCAACTGATCGATCGTAGTGGGATAGGTAATTGACTTCCTAATGTGATTTCTCTCCTTTGTGTGAATGAACGTTGTGCACATGACTTGGGTTCTTTGTAACACGCGGTCGAGTTAATTGACAGTGTGAGCCTGCCTGTTGACTCGGTCAATGGGTGAGGTTTAGGTATTGTTGATTGGTTGATTTCGTTGCTGAGGCATCCAAGATTTAGCTGAGGGGTCCTAACATTATAGCAAGGGGGGTTTCGATGGTGTTGATGGGATAATTCTGCCTAGAGGGATGTTAAATGATGGAGATGACGTATGAATAATGGGATTATATAAGGAAACCATTCACCTCTGAATTGCGAATTATCATCCCTTCAGTGAATTGTGAACGGAAATGACTATAAAGCAAGACAAAGACATAGACTTGAAATCAAACATATTTCCCCCAAAACAAATCACGAGTTATCAATCATCAGTAGAAAAAGGACCCCGCCGGCTTCCCATCATCAGATCAGACCCTCGTCCACTGGTAGCCAACCAAAGCGAGCACTATAACTTTAGAGCAACAAGCGCTACTGCATTCACTGGCTATAGTGACGTCGGGGCCAATCCGTCCCCTACAGTTGCCCGGGGACTCGTTCCCATTGCTTTTTTTTTTCTTCTTTTTTTCCCCTTCTCCGTATTCTTCCCGCCCGTCCTCTTCTACTGCATCTCAGGTCAAAGTCCATTTGTCACACCCCCGTGCTTATTATTATATTTCTTGTTTAATTCTCCTGTAAACTTCTGGGCGTTTTTGTTCCTTTCCTTCCTTCTTTTCCCATTCGCAATAAATCCTACTCGCCTCGACTACAATCCCCTCGAATCAAACGAATATCCCAAGAAGGGCCCCTCCAACTCGTCCTCCTCGACGACCAGCACCAACCATCAACGTCCTGCCTCCCCCCTCCTTGTCTCAACTGTCGCCTACTTGTCCGACCGATCGACAACCACATCTATAGCTCTCGTGCTTCCCTCGCCGGCACTATTCCTCTGCGCAACCTTGTTGGCGACGGTCTGACGTTGTTCTGCGGTGCAGGCTGCTCAGGTCGCTCCCAATGGACGGCGACGAGCCTACACAAGGTCAGACATTCGATTCTGTTCAGGCCGACCTATCTCGCTTGTTCATTTTGACTGACAACTGTCCCTCTAGCCACTCAAAATGTCCTCGACCCGCGCCGAATAGGGAAACAGAACTCGGGCTTTTCAGATGAAGACATCTCCGATATAATATGCGTCCTCTACCCTCACTCCCACTCCGCTCGCATGGAGGTCCAGCGTCTTGCCGAAGAGAACTCCCCTCATCTGATAGATCGACACGAAGCCGATGGAGTGCAGACCGACTATAGCAACGAAGACGAGGCCAGTAACTTCCTGGTGAACCACCCAGATTCCGGCAGTCACGCAATCATCCTTCGTTTGTCGGCACAGCTCAAGAAACCAGCTTCCGGTTTCGTATTCGGCCGCAACCCCGTTCGATGCGATCTTGTATTCACCAACGACCCTCTGAAGCGCATCAGCAACATCCACTTTCGTATATACGTCAATGAATATGGCAGTGTCATGATTGAAGACCAGTCGACCAATGGGACCTTTGTCGACAATACCTTGCTGTCATCCCACCCCAACGCTAAGAACCGGACCGAGCCTGCAATCACAAAATGGGTTTTGAGCTCGGGTGCGACTATCAGAGTCTATCTACACCAGCAGGCAAGGGATTTGACTTTCCTTGTCCGCATTCCTCGCCGAGACGACGAACATGATTTGGCCTACTCTAACAAGGTTGATGCCTTCTTTCAGCGGCACGGCCTACAGAAGCAGAGTGAGGCCGTCACTCCTGGACCAGGCGGTCAGCTGGATTTGTTCAAGGCCCCTGTACAGCCTCGACTTCGGCGTCAGGAAACAGACGAGGTCACCCAGCCGGTTCAGATCAAGCCTGCACAGAGACGACGCGAAAACAATCGCGAGTGGACTGGCTCTGGGAAGTACAATAAGACGGGGTATATTGGGAAGGGCGCTTTCGCTGTGGTGCACAAAGTTACATCCAAGTATGACGGGTTGCCCTATGCTGCTAAAGAGCTGGAGAAGCGCCGCTTTATCAAGAATGGGGTTCTAGACCAAAAGGTCGAGAACGAGATGAAGATCATGCAACGCGTTCACCATGTTAGTACCCGCCGTCTGCTTTGTCTGAGTTGTGTTGCTAACAAACATAGCCCAATATTGTTCGCTACATGGAACATTTTGAGTGGGATGAGCGTTTGCTTATCATCATTATGGAATACGTTCCTGAAGGCGATTTGGGTAGACTCATATCGGAACGTGGACCTCTTCAGGAAGACGTTGTCCGTATCATGTCGAATCAATTGTTGAGTGCTTTGGGATACCTGCACGAGAACAACATCACCCACCGCGATGTCAAGCCCGATAACATCCTCATTAACTCCTATCAACCCATCGAGCTTAAACTTACGGATTTTGGCCTGTCCAAGATGGTAGATAGTGAGCAGACTTTCCTGAGGACATTCTGCGGTACCTTGCTCTACTGTGCCCCGGAGGTGTACAACGAGTTTGCAGAGTACGACGAAAGAGGTGTGCGCAGTCGCGGTAAGAAGGTGAGGCGCATGCCCGGGCAGCGGTACAGCCATGCTGTCGATGTCTGGTCGTTGGGTGGTGTTTTATTCTACGCTTTGACGAAGTCACCACCTTATCCGGTTAACAACGGAATCAGTCATTCGGAACTGCTGCACAGGATCATGACGACAAGACTAAATATTGCTCCGCTTGAGGATGTGTCTGTGTCAGGGTCGGCCATCGACTTCATCTGTAGAATGCTGCAAAAGCGTCCCGAAAACAGAGCGACAGTGAGCGAGCTCGAGCGACATCCTTGGTCTCTCGGGATGGACTCAACTATTGAAGCGTCTCAATCATTTGACGAGATTACGGATGACGACGATGTTGTGGATAACTTCTCACAATTACAGCGCCAACATTACGAGGAAGACAGGATTAGCGACTCGAATGGGGAAGAGTCCGAAAAAGAGGACTCCTTTCTTCCCCCCGGGCAGAACAGGCTCTTTGGAGAGGTCGGGGTCTCTGCTATTGGGAGTTCTGGCGTCATACCTGAGGACTACCTGAATCTCAAGACCGGCACCTCAGGGGCAGGCGAGGCGAGTTGTGTTGGTAATGATGTAGACGAGGCATACCAGTCTGACACATCACATACACCCGTTGCCAGGAACCGTCGGATTCATCGCCATCATACAGTCGCGTCACTGGCACAAAACCAGTCTGAAGACCAACTGCAGAGCTTGGTAGATGACGTTGCCTCCCAGAGCCTTGGCGGCAATGAGTCCGCCGTACAAAACATACAGGCCTCTCACTACTCTGTACAATCACTTGACTTCAATACCAGCAAGCGGAAACCATCTTCTTACGATACCAGCGATGAGTTTGATGAAAACACGCCCCCAGGGAAGCCGACCATGAAGAGATTAAAATCCGAAGGAAACATCGAGACTCTGGCTAACGGCATAGTCGAGGAATACAAGATCCTTGCTCAGATCCCCCAAATCAAGAGACTGGGATCTGGGCGGCAGATCGATGGTCCATATGACAAAATGATGTATTGGGAACAAGACAAGAATACCTGGCATCTCAACTACCCCGAGATGACACAGCTTCAGCATGACGCCTTCGCCCAAGCTGCCCGCAACAGAGGCGAAGAGTTCTCCCCTGGCAAGTCCTACCTGTGGGATCTGGCCATGAAATACTTTCCACCAGTCTCGAGAACACCCGCTGGAAACGGCCAGGCTCATTTAACTCCAAAGTCGGCACTTCACCGTGAGCCGTCTGGCATGGTCGATACCCCAATGGAGTTCCCACCCACCGCACTACCTGATGCCTCGCTTGAGATCCCAGACACGCTACCGGCTCCAATCATTGTCCCGATTCAGGAGACCATGCCGGAGAAGAGGGTTGTCGGCATGTTTGAGTCACACTCCGATTCCTGCATCCCTGATATCTCCATCCCTGTGACAGACTCGCTGGTGTCGTTCGGGCGTGGTCTTGAGAATACCGAGGTATATCAACCTAGAACGGATGCCCGCGTGCCCAAATTTGCGTGGAAGCTGCTGCTCTGGAAAAACGGTGAAGGGTATGACCCCTCCAAAGACCCAGCCAAGTATCCCTCGCCTTGGCTCCGGAACGATGACGATCCGCACTCGTACGCCTATTACATATCTACCAAAGCCACGTCTGGCATCAACATCAACGGGTACTTCCTTGCTCCATCCGACGGCGGGAACCCAAACAGCCCTTCCCGCCACTGGACACGTCTATACAATGGTGACTCAGTTAGAATCTGGGGAACCGATGAACCGGGCAACCAAACCACCCTCACCTTCAAGTGCTTCTGGGGAGCTTCCTCGCAAAGCCGAGGAGACGACAAGAGACTAGTGCCCGCAGATCTGGCCCTCTCCCAGCGCCTCGACGCGGCTTGTCAAAAGACCGAGAAGCGAATCCGAGAGACTGTCGAGAAGCAGAAGAAGATGCAGGAAGCCTACGAGAACCAAGCTGAGCGTAAGGCTTTCGTCGCAAGAGAACGTGAGAGAAGTCGTCTGTTTGAAATGAGACGACAGGAGGCCTCGAACTATCTGCAGTCGAAGCAACCCCAGGGCTCCCGAAGAGGATCTCGAGCCAGTGCGCCCCCAACAAGCCGCGCACAAACATCCCACATCTCCTGATCCAACCTTTGAGTTAGCAGTACACACTGGTCCTGAAGAGAGACACTTCATTGGATTTTCTATCTTATTTTCTTTTTCCCTCAAGGCGGGAGGATTTCACACAACAGAGGCATGATATATTGCAGGCGGGAAAAAGCATCATGGCGAATTAGAAGGTCCTTTATGGAATGAACTTGACTTTCCTTTTGTAGGGTATCATAGGAAAGGAAAGAAGATAGACTCGCTGACTGGCTTCTCTTCTTTCGTCGGTATGATGCAACATTGTGATTTGGAAGCCGTGTTACTATGGGTTTTTTATAGCATAACGAGAACTAGGAGTAACGTAGAACCAAGAGTAAATAGAGACACCTGATTTGTCAATTGAATGATAGAGACCTCACCATATTGTTCAGCAATAATAACGGCCGTGTTTGAGATGATGTTTCTTTCATTCTGATAGCAAGTATAGCAGTAGTGACAGCAGTTACACATTGATGAGTGCCCAAGGCATAGATACGAAAACCGACATGCCCCTCGAGGGATGGATGGCATGTTCCTCGATAGATAGGAAACCTCGTCCTTCCTCCAACAACCAATCACTCTCAGTCAGTATTATGAACCCATGCCAATATCACAATTGATTCTTGGGATCTTGTATGCGATCCTAAGAATAAAAAAAGTCTTTGTCCACCTCATTATCAAAGACAGTGTCTTCCTTGTTGGAATCGTCTTGGGCGATTTCCGTCTCAAAAGATGTGTCTGAGATAATGTGGCATCCTGATTAGATGGTGTTAGTAAAAAGAAGACCACGGACCTGGTAAATCTGTCTACTTACCAATCAATTCTTTCTCGTTATCAGAAGAGTCAACGTCAGATTCTGCTTCTGCTTCATCAATGGTAGGAATAGGATCAAACCCGTTGTTCCAAACATCGACATCTAGTTTCTCGGACTCAATGTTGGATCCGTAACCTTTACTGGCAGATTTGGGGGAGTAGTCGGATGAAAGCTCGGAATAGAGATCAGAGTATCTACTCTTGAACGGCGTGTAGTAAGGGTTAGTACTAGGCATAGCATCGTCATCTTTTGCTGTCTTGTCGTCGTCGTGACTTCCAAAGTATCCTGAGTCCAGGTCAGTAAACATAGCGGCTTCATGGGCGTCGAATCGGAATCCATGCTGGCGACCCTTTGGTGAAAGCCTTCCCTTGTAGTCGCAATCACGAAAGCCATGCCCTTTCTAGTGGTCCCTGGCAGTCTCATCGAAGCTCTGACCGCTTGATGTAGGGGTGAAGGGGCGTTGGAGTGGGCTAGGCGATGCTGGGCTCTTGGGGCTCTTGGGGCTCTTGGACCTGGATTTGTCAAAGTACGAGGCGAACCCGCCACCTGTGCGAAGATAACTTGGCAAGGACTCGGGTGATCGCAGTGGAGGCCCCTCTTCGTAGCCATAGTTGTAGGGGCTTTGACGAAAGTGTTGACGATGATCAGCTTCGTGATGTCTGTACTGAACATGGCGAGGGTATGGGCTTGGAGGTGACTTTCCAGATTTCTCGAAAGTATCCCAATGGTCCCCTTGATCAAAACATCTGCTGAAAGCGCCTCCTGTGAATCCTGGAGAAGCACGCAATGGTGTAAAGTCTTCGGCAATGCCCTGGCCATCTTCGGTTGCTATCGGGCTGTCTGCAGAATCCTCATGGTCATTTGAAGGATTGTATTGCCCTGGAATAGTGCCTGGAAAGGCACGTCCAAATTTGGTGGGTGTTCTTCTGTGAGCTCGAAACGCTTCTGGACTTTGGGGGCGAGCTGGACATTGTATGTCCAAGTTCTCAGCAGACGCCTCAACCTCAGAGAGTTCATAATCCTTGAGGGGAGTCCGCATTTCAACATTGTTCTTGAATCGAACTGTTTTACTACCAGATGACTTTGATGATTTAGAGGAGTTTTCCGAATGCTGGATGGAGCTGTGAGACCGGTCAGATTCCGTTGACTTGCCCCGCTGCCCCTGGTGGTCGTGTCGGTGGTCCTGTCTGGTAGATCGAGTATCATTAGATCGATCCGACCTTTGGGCTGTCTTCTTTTCAGGTACATCTGATTCACAGTCCCAGTGTTCAGCTGTGGAAGTGTTTTTCTGTTTCCGAACGCGCTCGGGCTGCGTCTCGATGATAATTGGGCTGCGAAGCCCGCATCTTGATCCAGGTGTAGACTGACTTTCTTCAAAGTATGGAGGTCGGTATTTACTGGATCCCGTCGGGGGACGTAGTGGCTCTAATTTCTCCTCGTTTGCAGACTGGCCGTCAATGGGCTTTGTGTCTGATCCTGTGGCTCGGGAGCGATGCGAAGACATATTGTGAGCAGAGTCAAGGGGGTTTAACCTTTGAACACTTTCAGACCGATAAGAGGCTGTTTTGTAACGAACTCCTAGGTCTTCACTTTTCTCATGCGAATCTTTCTGCTTGCTCGTTGACTTTCCAGTATGGTCTTCACGACGGGAAGGACGACGTCCTCGTCTTTGTTCTCGACGATCATGGCGATGAGAGATTCGGGTATCAGAAACCTCATCTGAATCGGAGGTCGAAATCACGATTCTCTGATGGACTGTGGTCTTCTGCTGTGTCGTATCAATCACGGGCCCCTCGCCTTTCTGGGTCTTTCCGCTCCCCTGTACGACGGAGCTCTCTGCTATATCTTCGTTATCTTTGGCATCTTTCACACACGAATGACAATAGTCTGGGATTATAGGATCACCTGGGAGAATCGGGTGATCCTTTTGATACCGTTGCGATCTCGCTCTTCCACAATTGAAGCAAAAGTGGTACTGTTCCACTATACCTCTTGTTATTATTCCCTTGCGACATTTTTCACAGAGATTAGGTGTTGGCTTCATCTCAGGCAATAGGGGGTGGCGTTGCTGGAAACCCGATGACCGAAGTGTTCCGCACTTTGAGCAAAAATGGAGTCGAGCGTGACGTTCGACACTGTTCTCGCGTTGTGCTGGGAATTTCATACTGGGTATCATATCCGAAGATCTTGCATAGTGTTCTCCATCATTTCCAGAGAACTGGTAAGGAGTTGATGTTGTAGTAGTGTTTTCGAATCGCCCTTGGCGATGTGCTGCTCTGGTTTGTTCTTGATGAGATGGTGATTTATCGGTCTTGGCTTCTTCTTTACTAGAGATTGTCTGGTTTATGATCCAGCAAAGACGATCCTGGAGGATTCTCAGGTCACGTCTAAGAATTCTGCTGTGCGGCTCTTGGGCCAAGTCAGCCATCTTGCGATCTATTCGCCGTTGCACACGTTGGAGCTCCTTCTGAAGTGGATCTGTTCCTTCGGTCCAGTTGGAAGTCGATTCTTTGCTTTCATCTGCAGCGTGACTCGGCTCCGATTCCTTTTGAGTCGGTAAGGCAGGTGGAGGCTTTGTAGAACTATGTCGAATAATGGGAGGAGCGACATATTGAGGGGGCGGGATAACCAATCCAGGAGACAGTTGAATGTTGGGTATCTGACATGGCACTTGAGTCTGTGCTGATATTTGGGGCTGTTGGTAATACACTTGTTGCTGCTGCTGAAAAGGGACGATACCATAAGGCTGATCAAGCAGCGAGGGTGGAACCGAGGACGATGGGGGAATAGTACAATATTGATTAGACAAAGCCAAAGAATAGGCGGGTGGGAAAGTCGCAGAAGGTCGTACAAATGGCCAAGTTTGTTTTTTGTTGATTTTCTCTTTTCTCTTTTGGTTTTCTTTTTCCTGCTGTTCTAGAGTGAAGGGTGGTTGACTAGTTGAAGCTGGCTTCGGAAGTTGTCGTTGTGAAGTTACTCGTGAAAGTCGTTGAGAAGTGTCTGAAGAGAAACTTCGACGATGGAGAGCACGTGATGTTTTCTTAGAAGTTGAGGCGGAAGGTGCTCGCACAACCCGATACCGAGGCCGACTCTTTGGGAAAGAGGGTGTTCTTCGGTGTAAGGGTGATGAGGGCTCGCTGTCAACCTCGTCTGTGGAACTCTCACTCTCAGTTTCAGTTTCTTGGTCATCATCCTCGGCTTCAGACTGATTCAGTGATGATTCTTTTCGCAAGTCTGTTTCTTGTCTCGTTCTTTTCCGTCGAGCACTTTCAAGTAGTGGAAGACCGATACCAAAGGCGGCACTAAGCAGATCGATATCTGGACCGGTTTTGCGCCGAAGACGACGCAGGCTGTGGCGCCCAAGGCCCATGATGAGAGGATTCGCCTTCTTTGTGACGAGAAAGAAAATGAGATAAGAAGATGGGATGAAAAACTTGAATACAAATATGTCAACAACCGAGACGGAGGCCGCGTGGGATATCGATGCGAATTGGAGTCAGAGGCGTGATAGTTGGTGCTGAATAAGAGATGTTGAGAGATGTTCGAATTCAGGCAAGAGGTTGGGATTTTCGAAATTCTCTTCGTTCCGTTTCACTTTTGTGCGTTCAGTTCCGTTTGGTGCTGAGATTGTCCAGAGTACCGGGTGGTTGGTATCTGGCACTGGCAGTTCCTGTCACTTACAACAAATAAGTACCAGACTAGAGCCTCCAATCTGGTTGGCGAGTCTGAGAGTCACGAAACCTGCTATATAGCAGTATCTGAATCGTTCCACATTGCAACAATATCTAGGTGTGTTTTTGAGTAGAGAAATGATCGGCCCTAGATATCTCGCTGCATTTTGAGCATGAGATGCAGATATCAGAGACCTTGACAGTGTCCTCACGAGACTAGGCCTTCTGAGATTACTTAATAACGGACCGGTAAGACTGTTTCAAGGTTCTTTTGTTAAAGTCTTGTTACGAAAGCAGTGCTGTAACAAGCCTCGGGCCGATGATACCTACACTGTTGTGACCTTGGAGAGCTACAAAGATGAAACAAATCCTACAATAAGCTCACAGTTCAAAGGCCTAAGAACATGGAAAAGATTAACAAGGAGTCCTCTCTGCATCAATTTTGATTGTACTCTAAACCTTTGTCATACCCATCCAGCGTTGATGCTGTTGGTTAACCACGCAAACGAACATCTGACAGAACTCCCACATCTTAACCACAGAGGTTCAAACAGTCTAGCAAGCTCCGTTGCAAACGTAGAATGGGACTATCGCCAAGTTTGTTTGATTCTAGTTCATTTACTATAGAACACGGTTGACATCACCAGATTAATGAAAAGATGATGGCTTTGTTGCCTTTGATCATACAATACAAGTGATTTACATCGCAAATGCGCTTTTGTCTACATAACGAAATGGCCTATACTAATGACCACACAACCTTTCTTTTAAGAAACGCATTAATCAACTCGAAGGACACGAGCGGCACCCTTCTTTGCCGCCTTCTTCTTCTTCTTCTGGCCGCGGTCAAAGGCAGCCGCTGACGCGTGATCACGTCCAACGTTATCGAGGTCCTTGACCTTGTAAATACGGATGATCCAGTTCTCACTGGTGAAGGCCTCCTCAATCGTGTCGAGGACGGGACCCTGGTCAGGCAGACGGACGCCACGCACTCTGTCGGCGACCTGGCCAGCAGGGAAAAGGCTGGCATAGTTGTAGTAAGACATCTTGTACCTGGGGAATAATTAACATCCGAAGGATCATACTTGTAGTCAAAGTAACTTACATCAAACTGTTCTTCATTGTCTCGGTTGCATCCTTGTCAACCTTGTATTCACCACGGGGAGTGAAGAAGTCGCGCTCCTTAACCTCATCGGGCCAGATGCCTTCGGCGATACGGACCATCCAGAGGAACTTGTTAATGTCGTCGCCAGAATAACCAAGGAGGCCACCGAAGACAACTAGGACGTAGTCGACCTCGTGCTGGCGCATGATGGGGTAGCTGACCTCCTCACGGGAGCTCATAGCCTTACCCACGGTAGCAATGTGTGTGTTGTTCCAGGTGTTGTTGTCGACGAGGGTAGGGCGGTCAGCCATACCACCAATCTGGTAACCGTAGTCCCACCACGACATGATCTTGGCGTCCTCCTTGGTGTTCTGGCGAAGCCACTGATAGGCCTCTCTGTAATCGTCAATGATGTGCTGGCTGCCATCGGGGAGTCGGCTAGCCAATACGACTGAAGGAGAGGAGTAGGCGTTGGAAGTGACCCAGGTACAGTGAGTCACGAACATGAGGAGATACACAGTGATAGCACCGGTCATGACAACCTTGGAAAGGGTGGTGTAGATGCCGACGTTGGGCTTTTCGGTCGCCCGAAGGCCACCCTTAGGCTTCTTCACAGCTTCGGTTTCCTCAGCTGAGGCCACAACTTCAGCGTCAGGCTGCTTGAGTTGCAGGTAGGTGTCGAGGATCTGAGAGACAGCAATGGCAGCAGCAACGCAAACAACAGGAGTCAGGGTGAGCATAAGACGGACCATGACACCTGCGAAGTAGCTGCCAAAGAGGGCGTAGACAACAATGAAGACATGCTCGTCCCGGAGGTTCTGGAAACACATGTAGACACCTGCAGGGAACAGCCAGATGAGAAAGTTGAGGTCAAAGAAGAAAGAAGGCCAGGCGGTGGGCTGGTGCTCAGAGACGGAAGCGATGATGGGAATGTGAATCTTGGCATAGCCGGTATCCCATAGCGAGTAGAATCGGCCACTCCATGGGGCAATGTAGCCCAGAGAAGTCAAGGCGACAAGACCGGCTAGACCTAGGCCAAATGTCGCAACTAGAAGAGTAACAAGGAAAGTCTGGAACTGTCGGCCAGAGATGGCGGATCGGACATATTGAATGAAGCCGATCAACTGAATGAAACCAAAGATTCCTAGACATGTGTTAGTGACCTGAGGTTTTGATCAAGGTGAGAGACGTACCGAGAGCGGGCATGTGCTCGCTGGTTCTAACAGGATTGAAGCCAACAAAAGGAATCTGCATGCTGGCTAACGTGCCGAGCGCATACCAAGTTGAATAGCTGACGTAGAGTCGATTGCTGTAGCGTCCCATACAAATGAGGACGAAAGCATGCATGGGCAGCAGACAAGTGATGAAGGCGTACCCACCCCATGAAGCCACCATGTAGCCGTAGAAGAGAGCGCAAAGGGCACCCCAGAGCATGGAACCCAGCTTGAGAGCCTTGATCCAGAGGAAGAAGGTAAAGACAAGGAGGAAGATGGCGATGGCCTCGTTATCATAACTACCGGCAACAGATCGAGAAATGTAACCGGGAGCGATGCCCATGAAAATGGCAGCAAGCAGACCGGCAGACGGAGAAGTGGTCATCTCATTCGTGAGAAGATAAGCCGCATATGCTGTCAAGCCAGAGAAGGCAGGGGCAAGAAGGACACAGATGTTTCGGATGTCGACGGGAATGGTAAGGGAACGGAGGGCATGATAGATGACGCCGCTGGTGACCATGAGACCTGGATAGAGCGTGCCTCCGGTAACCCGCCCAAGAGGATGCCATGTTCGGTCATCGAACCAATCCCAGAATTTGTAAAAGCCATTGGCGACGAGATACTTTGTTGCTCGGAAGTTGAACCAAGGGTCAACTAGAGTCGGGGTTAGTATACTTGCATTGTGGAGGGGTGGTTCCGTAAAGGCGACTGACATTCGTGGATAATACTTTCGAAGCCTAGAAATGAGCAATTGATTATCAGTAAAGTGTTTGAAGCAGGAAGTTGGTTGAGAGAATAGGCAGCTATGGAAGAGCGCGACGGATCGCGGCATGATGGGTGATGGACAAGACTTACGAATCACAGAAAAGAGACGACTAGAAATAGCAGCGCCAGCAATGAATAGAAGAATGACGACTCGAAGAAGAGTTCTCGTATTGGTTCCGTTCACCCCAGCAAGGGGATCCTGGGTTTTGACCGTCATGGCAGGCCACTGATTCTTGTGTCGACGATGGTTGCTCGTGGTGTTGATGCAACTTGTCGAAGACAAAACCACAAGACAGTTCGTATTCTAAATTGGGCTGTTTGAGAAGGACAGCTTGGAGCTTCTGAAAGCTGCACAGGGGAGAGGTGGGCCTGGACCTCCAGGTGAGTGCGTGTCAGGTACGTACCGTCCTTCAGGTTTCACCATTGGTTATCCGAGCGTTGGGAGGATTACATAACACAGCAGTAGCCGTTGATAGGAGATAGGCTGTGATCTTGCCAGCATCATCCCAAAAGTCAAGCATCCAATTGGGGTCAGTTCATTGGAGATAGGACGGATTAGACCTTCTAAGAGGAGGTTCTATGCATTGCTTTTGAATCGGCTAAACTCTGAAGCTGAGTACCTCTGCTGAATCACTGAAAGATACTGAGGTTTTAACAACGGCTACTGATTATATGATCCTTGTAAATCTCCCGTTAATGGCGCATGTTTGTCATGTCTAAAGACATGAACAGACAATATATATTTCGGGGTGTTAACGTCGGCATACCTAATCCAACAGATCCAGCCGGGGCAGACTAGAATGCCCTTCAAGATAAACCAACTGACGCGTTAACGTCTAAAACAGTATATTGTACACCTGCACACCTATGTAAACAGGGACCTAAGGAAACTTCTATGCAGTACCGCGACGTGTATCCTCAATCATACACCGAGTATGGGCCAGCACTCGGATTACACATCGTGAGAGCCCATCTCTCCACGATTGGCCGTTATTTTCGCCTTTGCTCTGGCCCCCATCATCGCCTTGATCCTTCTCCTTTTACCCAATATCGCGCTCATTTTAAGGGTTCTCCTTGGCAACCTTCAACAGCAGCTTCTCGAGATCGAACTTGGGGTCGTTAACATCGGTAATGACTGTTGTAAGTTAGCCGAGTCCTGCTTAGCCGATACCGAGTTGCAGATGTGCCGTCTGGCGGCTCCCTTGAATCGGGAGCAACGAACAAAGCAGGGGAATTAATCATCATACCATCATCTCCCGTCGAAGGCTTGCTCTTTGCAGCAAACTCGGACTTGGCCTGCTGAATCAACTTCTCTTTCTTCTCGTACTCCTGCTTCTCGTGCGCAGCCTTCTGGGCAGCGTAGATGGATCGCTGATGGCTGAAGCCGTAGAAGATACCCAAACCGAGGGCAGACCACCGCAAAACCTAGAAATGAGAAAAAAATTTAGTCTCCCCTTCCATTTCCGTTGCCATTGAGACGGTCAAACACGATCCGGGTTCGTTCGAGGACGGGCCACGGTCGAGCGGCAGAATTGGGGGAGGGCAACACGCACGTTAACTCCGGTCGAGGCCATTGTGGGAAAAAAGGATCGCGAGGGCGCGAGGGTATCAAAGGACGGCTGGGTCGTAGATGGGATGAACGAGGGTCGACAATGGCTGGTCAATGGACCCTGGCGAAGTTGGCTCGAGGAATTACGTTGATCGACTTGGGGTGAAGAATTGAGAAGACGTCGGGAAAAGTCGCAGTTTTTCCAGGTTCACTGCAAAATCACTGGACGCTGGGCGGCTTGGGGAGCTCGGACAAGCTTGCGCCCGTCAACCAGCCGACAGAGATCACGTGCTTCACGCCAAAGACTCCCGTCCCGCTGTCCTCCCGTCCGCTGTTGTAGCGCCTGTGATAATGGGTAGGTAGGTACCTAGGTACCTAAGTTACCTACCTAGCAGGTACAGTACGTACCTTTTTTTTTGTTCCTTGCAGGGATGGGATGGGAATTTGGTCTTTAGATGACTTTTGGGGTCCAAGTGTATCATAAGAGCCCCTTGATTGGAGAAGAGCCTCCATGCATCAAACAGCAGCCAGTTCTGTACGTTAATATCAACAAAGACAACCGGGCGTTTGGTGACAATTTCCAGGATTTCTTTGATTTTGATTTCCAAAGGATACTATTTCTCATCACTATCCGCACGTTGAATTCATCCACCACCACCGTTACCGCTACCACTACAGTCGATCGGATTGCGACAACGAATACTTCTCAACCACCAATCCCGTGATGGGAGTGTAGAGTCAGGATGCAACAACGTCGAGATGAAATCTTAGCAAAGAAGGCGAAGCTTGCGGAACTCAAGCGACAGAGAGAACTACGGGCCAGCCAGGCAACTGCTGGTCGCCCAAGCATAGGTAGTCCCAGCGACGTTTGTCTCCCCAGGTTCACCACTTTGAGGACAATCGTTAACATCATCGCTTCCAACTGCAGTTGATATCGCCGACACCCGGACGAGCTGAAAACCGACGCGATATCGAATCTCTCATCAACAGCTTGGTAGGCGATAGCAGACCTGGCTCAACAGTAACTGGCGGTGCTGCATCACCTGCCCCGCGTGGAAGCCGGCCCAACAGTGTCTTGAGCGCTGGCGAGCTCAGCAACGACACATCCGAGATCGTCGCTCCTTCAGTCACCCAACAGCCCCCTCCACCGCCGCCTAGCCTTAGTACTGTGCCTCTCACAACCGTCTACGCATGTCCTCCTTCTCCGGTCAAAGAGGTCTTTTCCTACAGCAAGGGTGTTCAAACAACAGAGGCATGGACCAGCCCTGCTCGAACGAGAGCGCAGTCTCTAGTGTCAGAGGCAGAAGACATCCCAGCGACAACTTCGACGCCCAGCAAGAGATTGAGCAGGAGAGAGCGCGATAGAGAGGAAGAGCTTCGGCAACAGATTCGAGAGGAGGTGGAAGAAGAGCTTAGAGCAGCCAAGGATTTCTTGACCGACGGTGTGGTGCCTTCTAGTGCAACAGTCAACTATCCGGCGAGAAATCTCACGGCCGAGGAGCAAGAAGCAGTGGCACAATCTGAAGAGTTTCTGGACTTTCTTGATAAATCAACCAAAGTCATTGAAAGGGCGCTCGACCAGGAGACGTACGACATCCTCACCGACTACGCACTACAAGGTCAGGATGTAGACGATGAGGATGAGGAGAGCGGTAATACTGGTGGCCGTGGAAGGCACCGGGTGAAGGAGGTCGCTCAATTCTTTGATGAACGTTGGTCTAAGAAGCGGATGATCAGCGGGATTGACTTCTCGCCCAAGTTTAGCGAGCTGGTCCTTGCATCGTATACCAAGAACCCGACGGCACCTCATGAACCGGATGGTCTGGTCCAGGTGTGGAATATGCAAATGCAGAGTCGACCGGAATACGTCTTTACCGCGCAGTCTGATATCTTGACAGCCAAGTTCTCGCCATATCACAACAACCTCATCATCGGTGGCTCATACAGTGGCCAGGTGCTTCTCTGGGATACCCGAGCCAAGGCGTCGCCTGTCCAGAAGACACCACTGACTGGATTTGGCCATGCTCACCCCATCTACTCTGTTGACATCGTCGGTACACAAAACGCGAACAACATCATCTCGTGCTCAACGGATGGCGTGGTGTGTGGCTGGACGATGGATGTCTTTGCCCAACCTCAAGAGATCCTGGAACTGAAGAACCCCAGCCAGGCCAAGGTGGCCGTGGAAGATGTCAGCCCTACCTGCCTCTCATTTCCCCAGTCGGATCCTACCTTCTTCCTCGTCGGTAGTGAAGAGGGCACTATCTTCCCTTGTCACCGATATGACCGAGCTGGAGCCAAGGCTGGCGTGGACAAGAAGATTAGCTACAAGGGGCATACAGCACCAGTCATGTCTGTCGATTTCCACCCTGCTAAAGGCCCGGTGGATCTCGGTGATCTGGTGTTGTCGTCGTCGCTGGATTGGAGCGTCAAGCTGTGGAAGGTTCGTGCACCCGCTGCGACATCCACAATCGGCTCTGGCGATGGCACGATTGCGCCTCTGATCGACTTTGTCCGTGAGGATGTCGTTTACGACGCAAAATGGTCGCCTGTCAAGCCCAGCGTTTTCGCGTTGGTAGATGGCGCAGGTCTACTTGAGTTCTGGGACATCGCTGTTGAGACGGAGGAGCCCATAGCAAAGATCTCTCCCAGTTCTCGAAAGGATGGTAGAGCTATGCTCTCCAAGAGTCTCAACAAGGTGGCATGGGAACCTAATGAGGGCAAGCGACTGGCAACTGGTGGTATCGATGGGTCTCTGACCGTGTTTGAGGTTGCGAGCGGCCTAGGTGGTAAGGAGGGACTCAAGAATGAGGACTGGGCGAATGTCAAGAAACTTGTGACGAGGCTTGAGGGGAGTGGATCCAACGGTGCGGTCAGGGTTTGATGGGTGAAAGATTCAGTGTTGTAGTTGATGTGATATTGACATTGTATACCCGAAAATATCAGATCTGTAGTATTATTGAGCGTATTTGCCTACTATCTCGTATGGTTGATGTGGATGGCTGCAAGGTGATAGTGGTCGCCGATACTCTAAGGGCGACCCCATACTAGTATTTTATTATAGAAAACCATACAAAATTCCAAGAAGATTTTGTTCTCGTAGGTGATCTGCCTTTGCGACACTCATTACAAAAGGTGCTGTCGATGGATGTCATGGCTACTCGGTAGGTAGTAGGGGAGTGAACAATTACACGATGCTACAGGTGTCACGTGCGGACTCCACATGCTCATATAACTTTTCGCGACTGGATTTCTCAACCTTTTCTCTCAACCATCAACAACGATGGGATCTATGACGAACAAGCTGGGGCTGCCTGTTTAAAAAAAAAAAAAAAGACATGTTGCTTCCTGCTCTCGTAGTCTTATATTTCCTTGGTGAACAACTTCAAGCGCCTCAGATTCATGCCTATGGTAAGTCCCATCACCTGTTCGATAAATCTCTTTCATGATGGCATTCATTTTTATGAATTCTGCAATTCTGAATTTCACTTCTGTGATATTTCTGTGGAAAACTACTAGCTGAACACTTGTATTGATTATTCAATTGTCTGTGGCCTGCCATTCTTTCCGTTTACTAATATGGCTTCAGGTACAGTACCATACTCGCTCTATGTCTCCATAGGGATACCGGGGGGGTATCTCGCCCCCAAGGCCTCAAAGTTCTTGACTAGCTCTTCGATCTCTTTCATCTCTTGTTCGCTTAGTTGAACCAGTTTAGCGTTCTCTTCCACCCGGGATGCTGTAGTGGCGCCGGGGATGGGGATGATGGTGGGAAGTCCTGGGCGGTTGCTGAGACTTCGAACCCATCCGATGGCCAGCTGTGCTGGCGTGCAGCCCTTCTTCTCTGCAATCTCCTTGACGTGGTTGACAAGCTTGAGGTTGTGATTGAATGTGTCGGCCTGGAATCTGGGCATCTTGGTGACAATGCCAAGATCCTTCATCTGGGAGGGGTCTGTGAAGCGGCCTGTGAGCATCTTGATAATGTTAGCTATTGCTTGTGGACCGTGGGTTAGTAGATGACTTACGCCTCGACCGATTGGTGAATACGCCAGGATGGGGATATTGTATTGCGCACATGCGGCAGCAACACCGTTGGTGAGAATATCAGGGCTAAACATGCTCAGCTCGACTTCGGCGACAGCGATGTTGGCATGCTTGACGGCCTCATGGATGGTCTCGGCACGACACTCGGACAGATAAACACTTCCGAGCTTGCCCTTGTCGATGTACTCTTTCTGGATGAAACCCAGCGTAGTCTCGAGGGGTGTCTTTGGGTCTCTTCGCGAGCAGGCGAACCCATCAAGTTTCTTGACACCGCCAAGTTGGGAAATGATGTTATCCAACGATCGTCGAATACCCTCTTCCGATGCATCAGGTGCATGAGTCTTCAGATCCATGCCTCCCTTGAAGAATATCAAAACCTTGTCCGCGTCCTCTGGATATCTTGTGAAGTAATGCCTCAGAAGAGTCATGCTGTTGTACTCTGGCGTGCCGTAGAATTCCGCGCCATTCCAGACATTGCAGCCGTTGTTGAGAGCGGTCTTGAGGGCGTCTAGAGCTTGGTCCAGAGGGACGGGAGTAGGACGCCAGGTGAAGCCTAAGACGTCAGTTTTTGTGGTTTGGGGAACGTTCCTTGCGTAGACTTACCCATGAGGCCATAGCCCACAGGGCCGACTTCTTTTCCAAGAATTTGAGGCATCTTGAGATTGAGAGTAGAACAAAGGTTAGTAGCTGTTGTGCTGAGCGGGGGTGTCGTCTTTCGATATAGTTCGATACCCTGTAGTTAGTTATTCTTTCATTTGAAACAAAAAAAAAGAACACAGCCAACTCTCGTCTTTATATACTAGTTCTCCATATCATAGCTCAGTCGCAAAATGTGCCGTTATCCGAATCATCGGAGTTGCAGGTTAGCTTCTTAGTTATCCCGCCCCCATTCCACTTTCTTCTAAAGCCGATCTTACCATTAAATAGACTTAAATCCGCAAACCTCAATACAACGTTTAGAGAATTTATACAACGGTTTAGGTCTCGCTCGGATTTATGTCAATAGAAGCCATGCAAGCAAGCTAGTATTAGGCCCGACGAGGTAACATGTTACATCATAGATACATACAGATAGATACATGATTTTTATCCTGTGACGACGAATCACACCTCGATGAGATATTCCTCACTCTTCTCACTCTCGCCATCTGTGTTTGTTCCCTCTCCAGAGCCCTCCTCCAGTCTCTCCTTCCTTTGTCTCTCCCTTCTTGGTTTTCTTCCATTCCTGCCCCGCCGAGGCATCGCAGCTCGAAGCCACCATCCCGGTATCGCCGACAGCCCTACGGCGGCAAGATCCTCGGGTGTCTCTGGCATGGCGTGCTGATAAGGGCACTGCGAGCTTCGTTTGCAGATGCCGCGATGACACCATTGGCGACAGAACGCGGTTGATGGGTACGGCGAGTGGGTGTTGAAAAGGCTGGAGGATAAACCCTTTGATTCTCGCGGGGGTTTGGGTGTTGTATTGTCTTTTTGTTTGAGCAAGAGTTCCGTTGGCGCATGAGTATCGCGCTCACCCAGCTGAGAGAATTGTAATTGATACGTCTCATTCTCAGCATGCACAGGCCCCAGGTTGACCATTCCATCTAGCTGGTCTGATGACAGCCTACGGGGTACATCAACAATACTGAGCCATTTGGGGAGTAAGTCAATGGGAATAAGAGGCACAATGGTTCCAGGCTCGACGAGTATCTGACCATCTGGTGTGATTTGTTCAAGGCCGGGACGAATAAGAAAGAATCGTGGTCTAGGAGACATGATGGCAGTTGCTTAGGAGAGAGTAGACCCGGTGGGTGAGCCAACGTAGAAGAATCACGCGCCTGACTTCTATTTTATACTGAAGTTCATCTTTACTGCAAAAGCTTGTGGTGTTGTCTTTAGTTGGGTTTGCTTCCATCGACATGTTTGCGGCACAATAACAAACCTACCTCCCCTCTACTCTAACCCTGACATCCTGCCCATCGACGCAATAACCCAACTGTCTCGGTCCATCCCTCAACTCAACCTCTCTCTTGACCCATCGTCCTGCCTTCCCTACATCCTCCATATTCGCATCTGCCTGGTAGTTCTCCTCCTCTTCTAGATCCTCCTCATCACTACTCTCCCCCTCATCATCAAATCCAGCTACAGGATCCCACTCACCCGTCTCCCAAACAAGTCCAAGTTTGAGAGGCGAGATGCCGAATAGTTTGCCTGCGATGCCTTTGACGGCGTACATGTCAAAGGACTTAGGAATCCTGACGACTTTCTCCTCTTGCGAATCCTGGCAATGGAAACAGACTGCAATCAATCTGGATTCTAGAAGGGCAGGGTTGGCTTCCAGACGTCGTACAATACTAGGCTCGCCGTAGATTTCACAGAGCTCCGCATAACGTGGGTGCAGGGCCAGCACCTCCGCCTCGGAACTCTCGGGTGACGCAGCCAGTTGTTTGGCAATCCGGGAGAGGTAAAACGTTTCGGCGTTTGTCCTGTCCGCTGGTGTGATCTGGCTAAAGTTGAGCGTCTTTAGTGATGCAATGCGAGCAACAGCAAACATGTGCGATTCCTCTGAAGAGGATGCCTTTGCATCAACGTCTATGGCGTCGTAAAAGGGATTGTGTCCGATACGGAGGCCTATTAGGCCGGGAAAGTGCTTCGGAAGCTGATCTACAAACGACCATGACTGGATATTGTTCCATGAGACGTCCAGATACTGAACGTTTGCCGAGAACATGGGGCCATCTGTTCCCTCAGGTGCAATTGCCGTGATGTTGTTTCCTTTGAGGTGAATGTTTCGCAGGGCGGTCAATGAGGTCAATGTGCTGATGTCTGCTAGAGTGACAAACTCGTTGACTTCAAGATTGACCGATGTCAGAGTATTGACAAGATTGCCATAGTCAGTGGTGGGAAGTGAGTGTAGCTGGTTGTACCCAGCATCCAGAGCGGTCAGAGAAGGGCAGCTTTTTGCAATGTGACACACTTCCTCCCAGCTCATGGAGGTTTGCTCAAGAGAAAGCTGCTTGACACCATCAAAAGCTCCTTTGGGGTCGTACTCTAGAATATTCTGGAATCTGTTACCGCTGTGTGGTTGTTAGCATTGTAACACCTGTGCAGGCTGATGGGATTTACCTGAGGCTCAGGCTGGTGAGGGATGGAAGCTCCCGGCAGATATCGCCAACTGGATCTAAAGTCTCGAATAGATTCCGGCTTAGATCTAGCTGCGTAATTTTAGGACACGTCTTTGCGATGAGTCCCTTTTCTCCTGCGCTGTTGACCTGGAGATCTTCAAGAATAACGACCGTCAATTCACCAATGTTAGCTTGTTTTCGGCGAATCTTTTCGAAGCCGACTTCTTCAGCACGCTTTCCGAAGAACACAATATCCTCAACTGCTCTCCTACCATCGGCGAGCGTATATTCAGAGGCATATTTGTCCTGAATAGCCTGGAGGAAGTGCCGTGTGGGGTTGGCAGGACGAGATGGACGGACAAAGGATGCAGCGGTGGGAGAGTTGGATTTACCTTGGGATGTTAACACGATTCGTGACAGATGAAATGAGAGGAAATGAGAATATGCAAGATGGGCATGAGGACCGATGCTTACAAGTGAAATATCGTGTCTTTTTATGGCATCCGTCATGTTTGCCTCGTGTTGGGTCATCCCATTCTACGCCTAGCCAGATCCCTGCCGTGCCGGCTACTTCGCCAATATATCTCACGGTACAAAGAGCACCATCGTATGAGATGCGCTGACCGACGTGATGTGTCGTAGTCATTTTGTATGAGGTAAAGAAACTCATTTGGCTTCATTCAGGCTGGTTGTGGGTAGATAGTCATGCTGTGGGGGTGGTCATGGACAAAAAAAATACAGGCAGCAGAATTGATGCTTCAGTGGCCTTAGTTGTCATCACCGCTGTAACGAGAGTTTCTTTTCAACGCATCTCATCCAAATACTGGCTGGTTGACTGAATATTTTGTTTTCCCATACAATTGACCATTGGTTTTCTACCATTCATTCAACTTCGATCGTTTAATCTCATTCATATACAAATACTCTATGCTCATGATCATAAGCATCGACGCATTCACAGCTTACTCTTCTCTCCGTTCTCTACAACCTTGACCAACGCTCGTCCATTGGACAAGCAAACCTTTCCTCCTGCAACCTCGACAACGAATCTAATCTCCTCGAATCCATCCTTGACCTCACCAGTCCTCCACACACTTGTGATGAGCTTGTCACCAGGCATCACGGGACTGGCAAATCGCGCCTGGAATTCCTTGATGTTCTCAGGCTTGCTGCCACCCAGAGCCTTGAGAATCTCGTGGCAGGATGTGTTCCAAGAGTAGAGACCGTGCATGATGGCGCCGCCGAAACCCATCTTGATACCAGGCTCGGGTGTTGCGTGGAGAGGGTTGTAGTCGCCGTTGAGACGGTAAAGCAGGGCGGATTGCTTGTTGGATTGATGCTCCAGCACATAGTCGGGCTTCTTATCCTTGGGAGGAGGGTAGTTGACCGTAGCAGGACCCTTGGGACCACCCCAACCACCCTGGCCAACGTAGAACGAGCTTGTAGTGATGCGGGAGTAGACGTCGCCGGTGTTGACGTCAACAATGTCCGACTGGGTCTCAACAACGGTGCCTGGGCGGCCCTTGTCGTAGACTCCAATAACCTTGGTACGAGATTCGAACTGGCGGCCCTCGGACGAGACGGGAAGAGCCTTGAAGAACTCCATCTTGCGCTGACCGTCAACTACACGGCTAGGGTCGAAGTCGGGGACGCCGGGGATCTTGACTGCCTTTTGGGAGGCATAGAAGTCGACAACATCTTGGGTTTCGCCCTTGAAGACTGTTCTTGTTAGCATCGAGTGGAAACTGACCGTGGTTGGGGACTTACGAAGGACGATAGGGTAGGTTGGAAAAACTGAGAAGTTGGGATGGAGTTCCTGGGATTCAGGTTAGATTCCATCGTTCGGTAGAGGGGGAAGAGGGACCAACGTAGAGGAAGTGAAGCTCTTCGTCGGTGCAGCCAATAGTGTTGGCAAAGAGAAGGACATCACGTCGCAGCCATGAGAGTTTCAATGGAGGATACTCGAAGCCGACGCCAGGAGCAGACATGATGAGATATGGCACGAGAATTGACGTATGACTTTAATATATAGTTAAAAGATCTATGATTTGGTCGCAAATTTCCAGAGAGAAGAGCAGAAAAAGATTGAGAAAACTTGCGGGGATCGGAGGCCAGTAAATATTCAAGCTACGAGATGGGATGGATGGTTACGTTGGAGTGAAGAGCCGAGGCACCCTCCAAGTGTGGGGAAGCTGAGTTACGCAAGGTACAGGCACCTACCAATACAAGTCTTTGGCTGACCTCGGCTGGAGTTTTGGAGAAAAATGATTCTTAAATAAACGTATTTATCTTGTATCTAAGGCTTGTTGTTGAAGCCAAGCGATTGTGAAATCCGGTGTTTTCTGAGTACGACTAATCATCACTCCGGGTGAAATGATTTTATGTAGAGTACAGAGTACAGAGTACAGTACAGTATATACCTACTACCACAGTGGAGTACATTTGATTATCTTGATAATCTCTCCCCTTAGCACCATCTTTTTTTTCTGCCAATGTCGCCCCAATATCTCCACCAAATTCTCTCCTGACATGCACCACTCATCAATCTCTTCCACCCTTTAAACACCCATCAACTCGCAATGCCTTCCTCTTCATCTATCGAATGTCAGCAATGCTGTGCCAACCTCTTCTCCTTTGGCATGCTTCTTCAGCACTTGTCCACAAGCACAATCTTGTTAGATCAGAAACCTGTTGCGCCCGTGACAGCACAGGGTAGCTCGACGACAGAATCATCACAAGCGAAACCGGACTTGTCCTAGATGCACCAAGTGGGTCAACCTTCGATAGCTGTTTGAATCTTTGTACGGACATGAGGATAGATGTGAGGTAGGGGTATTGTGCATTATGGGATATGGAAGTTGTCAGCAAACATGAGTTGATTTTTTACGGCGCGGTTCACGATGGCAACACTATACAATCTCAAGTTCAAGCTTGTTCAAATTGGCTATCGACGCAAAGAAACTAGCTGGTATCATGAAATCAAAAGAGTGTGGATTTGTTCGCAACGATCGTCTCAGACAATCTGGACCTTAACCCACCCTACCCCTGGCCCTATCACATTCTTCCAGGAACCGATAAACTCCCTCGATACCTTCATAATCCTCGGAAGCCTGACCTGCAGATATGGATGGTGACGACATTGTCTCATAACCATCCGTCTCAGCCAGCCATGGATTACCATCGAGCTGCTCAAATGCCTCTCGGACAAACTCATCGTCTTCTAAGCTAGATGAGTCGAAGTCATCCAGAGACCGCATCGATAGGCTGGGGGAGGATACGGACTTTGAGCTGTCAGGTGCAAAGGGGAACCTGAGAGCAGGAACATCCATGCTATTGTCAAAGTCGGGATCCTGACCTACTACGCCACGATGCACACCAACATCGTCACAGAGTCGTTCAATAGTCTCACGATCAACTCCAGGGAACCGGACTCGCAAGGTGCCGCTGTCCTTCAGAAGAACAGGTAGATCACCCAGCATCGCCAGCCTCCGAAGATCCGCGTACACAGCAGTCAAGTCCTTCAATGCTCGACCAAAGTCGGCAGACAAGACATCGAGGAAGCCCTCAGTATGGAGGGTAGCACCGGCAGCCTCAGCCTTGAAGCCAGAGGTCTTTGAAGCAGAGGAGATGGCTGCAGCAAGGGGACCAAGGGCGGTAAGGGTGGGGTTGATGTGGAAATCAACGAAAGCACCAGGTGCGGTGTGTGAGAAGGCAGAGAACTTGCTCATCGCCTCATCCTCCATGGGGGACACGGCACGGTATTGTCTATCACCACGGGCGTTGACACCGTCGTATCGAAGCTTTTGGCCAGAGATGAAGAAGGCCCTCATTGCCTGAGAGACATTCTGAACAACCTGAGCCGGAGCCGCCGGGCCGTGGGAGAAGTATCGGGCACTTCCCCCAAGACTGTATCCACCGGCGGTTCGAGGGAAAGCACCTCCTGTCAAGTTAGGACGAAGGGCGTTTGCAAATGGAGCTCGGCCGGAGAACTGTCCAATCTTCTGCGAAGTGTTGGATGTCGGGAGCCGGGAGCGCTCGAGCCGAGGAGCTGCAGACTCGGAGCTGATGAATCGCTTCACCACTCTGTTGATTTTTTGAGCGGCAGAAGTTGAAAACCATCTCGGTCGACGCTTCTGCTGTCGTAGAGCAGCAAGAGGGTGCACGGGTTGACGGGCAACTCGTGCCGTTCGAAGTGTAAGATGTTGTAATTCGGATTGGATGGGCCTCGCCATGGTGACAAGCTTCGTCCTCACCACGTCCGAGGTCCTAGCCACGGCGACTTGAAGAAGTCGTCGGGCCACGGGACCCAACAACGCCTCCAATGGCGCCATTACGAGGAAGTTTGATTTATGAATATCAATCCAAAATAAATTGGAAGCTGAGGTTGTAGAGTAGACAATGTGAATTCCTGGGTTCACCACCTTGGGGGCTTATATGTGGCGGTCAGATTCGCCACGCGTACCAGATAACGGAGGATCTCGGCTGCACCGCCACACCGCTGCCGTGCCAGATGCTGCGGGGTCCCAACTAACCCCAGAACGGTATAGCGTACCCACACCTTCACACCCATATCTTCGCGGCTCATGAAATTTTCTACTCTTTTCCTTTTCTCTCATCAACTTCTCCCTCAACAACCTCTTCCAAGGTCTGGCACGCGCCCAAGATGCAAGTGTATTCTCGGTTCAGCGTGGCCATGGCCTTGAACTGCTTCTAGGTAAGGAATACGTCCTCTTTCACCGGCTACGAATCTGGCTTTTATGATGAATAATCTTACACGAACAATCCAATTCATACCAAACCATGGTGACTTCAATAAACTCTAGAATTACACTGAGAAAAAGCCCTGATTTCAGTACTGGCAAGATCTTTTTTTTTTTTTTTTTTTCGAAAAAGCCCTACTGACACGCTCAATAGTATTATTATATGGCGCATCACGCTTGCATTGGCGACAAAAGTATTTTTCTGAATAAACAAAAGGTTGGTACTCTTCGCTCTTTTCTCTCAACCCCATCCCCCTCCATCTGATGAACAAACCGACACCTTAGGGATTCCTCATTCTTAATACATTATGTGGACACCGTTGTTTTTAGTTTCAGCCTTGTCTGACAGGAGATTTACAATGCATCTTGTTTACTTGCTTCATTTCTTCACTGCAGCTTGCTAACCTGCCTTGACTAGGTATATTACAAACACACATCCTCTACCACTCAGCCACTTCCTGATGAAGATTTGAACGAACGGGCGGACATAACGAGTATCCCTGGCTTTCGCCCTAGAAAAGCGAGAACGTACAAATTCTCGTGGTGGGAGTTTTGGGAGACCTCTTAATGACACTTCGTCACCTGACTTGTGGCACAATGAATGGAATCTTTAAGAGTCTTGTAACTTTGGAATGATTAGCGACTGACTTTTTGAGGTTTCAGGTACCTAGACAATGAATTTCTTTCTTGAATATCACTGCATTCTATGATGAGATGTATCAAAATTTTGTATTCACACTATGTGACTCTTTGGTCTTTGACCTTTGAGCTTGAACGCACTCAACAACTTCTGATTGGTATGTCGTGTATATGCTGTAGGCGTTGCGACAAAGCTAACAGATTGCAGATTGCCTTGCTGCTATACCTCGCAGATCTATGGTAAGGCTTGCGCTAACAGCTTTGCCAGGTAGCATGTTGCTGTCTTCAGTTGATAAAGGTAAGCCGTCACTTTTTTCCATCTGCTCTTCTTAACCACCTGATGAGATTTAGCTATGCTAGCTTTATCTGAGTTCATCGTGATGAACAACCATTCACCTTGGAGAACTGACTTGGTTCATATCCACACATTTCCTGACTGCATTTTCAATGACGGAGGCTAACATAAAACAGACCTATTAATTCGACTTGGAGTTATCCGTTTCATAGTGACTGTAGCAAAGATAATAGCCACAACAGTACGAATACAATCAATTTCAATTCCAAAAATTTATTATTTGACGTGTGCTTGTAACCAACCTTCTTGTATTGTGCCGTTTCGATCCAATTGTGTGGCAAGCGTCAATGCCTTGCTCAACTCAACAACTGGTTCAAAACAGTTTCATCTGGTTCACTTCTTCAACTGCAGCCTTGCGTTCATACCAACAATGCATCGGATCAGATCCCAGTCATCATTTGCACCAACCCAGTCAGTCACGACGATACCAGTGCTTGAGGAACCGACCTTGAGCTTCTTAGGCCCCTTGCCTTCCTCGCCGTGTCGCATACACAGGTACTCGATGACAGATGGGTTGACCTTCGCGGCGATTCTCTCGGGCCAGCAGGAGGCATTGAAGAAGTTACTGGCGCTCAGAAAGTTGACAAAGAAGGGGGGATGGCTGGTACCTTCTTTGTGACCAGCCATGCCCTTGATGAAGAAGTTTTGCTCCGCAGCTCGCTCAAGCTGACAACGGGTGAATTCAATCTTCTTTTCGATGTTCTCGCTCTCGGTGATCTCATAAAAGTCTTGCACGCGAATGAAACCTCCTCCACATTTGCCATCTTCACAGTTGTCGGGCCAGTGCTGAGCATCAATACCCCAACCACGACCGTTCCACACCTTCTTCTTCATGTCATCATCCAAACCAAAGCGACGAACGGCAACAATGCGGCCTCGGGCAGCGCCAAGGGTAGGGATCTTTGGCTCAGTCCACCAACGGTCACGCTTCTTGCTGACGTAGCTGTTCTCGAGAACCTTGCCCAGTTGACCGTCAGTACCCTTTCCGGTGCCCTCCCTCTTGATACTCATGAGTATGGTCTCGCTGGGGTTCTTGTCGAGGAACTTGTAAATATCGTCGAGCATATCCTTGAACCACTTGCTGCCAGTGAGTGAAATTGGAAAGACACTGTGCACCAAAGCAAGGTCCTCGTCATCCGGCATGACGTTGACACGGATGTCGAGAAATCGGACACCATTTTCAAGTTGCTCTGGAACGCCAACAGACTGGCAACGAACAGATGGGAGGGCGGTGTGGCAGGTGGGTGAATTGTGTGTGCCCGGGACAGAGAGGAGGGACAAAGGCCACTCATCATGAAGTTCCTTCATCCAGGTGTTGAGGCGGCTGGATGAAAAGATGGCGAGAAAGGCTCCATTGGGGGTGTAGACAACGGTAAGGTCGTGCTTGCCACCGTCAAGCTTCTTCATGACCGAGGACTTGCGCGAAGGGCTAGGTATATCGACTTCGTAACGATGGTCCTCATACTTGAATGTAAGGCGGAGGACCTCCTTGTTTTTATCGGCCGCACGAATATCGGATTCTTTTGTTTTAAACGGGTCGACCTTGATTGAAACCTTGTCTTTGCGGATGGCATCGCCTTTGGCGTGGACTTCGTGCGCGCTGTGTCCCGTCGCATTGATGAAGCCCGCAATGGTGCTTGTCACATTGCTGAGAACGTTGCCGGTCCCAACTCGCTCTCCCTCGTAGCGAGCTACTTCGACCAGTTCGATCGGATTGATGGTGACGTTACGGATTGTCAGATTAGCCATGGCTGCGATTGGAATCGTCGGGTTCAGGCAATGAGGGGATTGACAAGTCGGGGCTAGGAATAGTGTCGAGGTTGAGGTTGGCCAAGAGGAAGGGATTTCATGCCGAGACTCAAAATGTGTCAGTAATGCAAGAAGCTGGGAGCAGCTAAACCTGTATGAAGAGGGGCGTTGAACCCTGTAATGTGAGCTCTAGAACATGGCGGGGAGCTGTCCTGGTAGAGTTTGAGCTCACCACGCGGGGTCATCTCCACAAGGGAGAGCTCATCTTTGGCGTTTACCAACCACGAAACAGATCATGGACATGTGAAAATATGACGATCGAGTTGCTTTTGCATCTTGTGAGTGGCAATGACCCAATCACGTCAAGTATGAGCATCAATGGCTGTGATAATTGCTTCGACAAATGTAGTACGAACAGGCTGGACAGTGCTATTGATTATGGCGGTCTCCCTGCAGATGGCTTCAGCTGGTTCGAGGCGGTGTCGGGTTGGCGCCAAGTTTCGGTTGGGATGATTATGTGAGTGAAATCCATCTCCTGGACCATGAGTGACAGAAAAAGCATTGCAGAGAGAATGAATACCTTCGACGGAGGATGTGAAGCAGTACGATTAAAGTGAGCGTATTGGACGTTCCTACATTTTTTTCCTTTCTATGAGGGTCACACTCAAGCACATCAAGAAGGAACCTTGATTTTAATACCATTATTCATTGGCTGCATTAACCTTGCTTCGGTAACTACCCTGTCATTGTTGAGCTCACTCCTTCCTTGGGTATCACAACATCCCTAGCATTGTCCCTCATTGTGTTCTTATTGCCCGTGCCCGTGTTCTTAATAGGTAAAGCGCCATTCTCAAACTCCCATTCAAATGCCATACCACGATAGAGCTACCTGGCTCTATTGCTAGTCCACCCTGTGAATGATGTGGACTTTTTATCATTGATCATGATGACCAAACTTGTGTGTTTAGTTGAATGTGGAAAGGTTGGCACTGTATCTCTAACAGCCCAACAGAAAAGGAGTTGATTGCAAGCACCGTAGAAAGGATGCGACAAGCATTCCGCTTTCACTGGCTTCGTCTGCGCTTAGCAGCTGGGTCTTCTGTCTCAAGCTCGTCGTGATCATCTCGAGATCGTCGTACTGACGCAGCAGCGCGTCGTCGCACCAACTCTCCGACGACATCAGGGCTACCAACAACGTTCCCTGAACCTTCGACGACAAGACCAGCGTCAACCTCGATGCGCAGAGGTCTGGGTCGGCCGTCCTCATCAATCATGGGGATGCCGCATCGGCCAGAGCTACCTTCATTAAGAGCCTGGACAACTGCCTTGGCGATGGCGTTGGCCTGTTCAGCAGGAGTGGATGATAGACACACGATGTTGTTGCTGCGGGATACGTTGACAGCGGCGTTGATGCGAAGACAGATAGGAGAGGCATCTTCTGCCACGTTGGATTCGTCCTGATCGTCTGGGGCGATGAAAGTAGCACAAGGGACTTGGGCTTGTGCTTGTTGCTGGGAATTCTGCAGGGCTCCCATCATATTGAACAGGTTCTGGCGTGACTGGAAGGCGCGAGCCGTGATGGTAGCTAGATCCGGGATTCGTCGAGGTGTATACTCGGGTGGTGGAGAGGAGACCGAGTTGGTAGTGTCCTTGGGAACGTTTGTTTGTGTGTCTTGAGGTGAACTTCTTGAGGGTTCCATGGTGTTTGACGGTGGGAAGAGTGAAGAGATGGAGTGATCTGATGCTGAGATGTTTTGACGGGTGTTATTAGGCATCGATAGGCAGAAGTGGCTCTCAGCCTATGTTTATGTGTCGAAGAGAACAATGCAACAGTGAATGATTGTGAAGATGGGATGATGGTGATTCGGCGAAAGGGGGAAGATTTATAACAGTTTTTCATCCAAGACAATCGCCGTTGAGAAAACGGGGGCGTAGAACAAGTGGAGTTGATGTCGATTACAATGAATAAGAAGAGACAAGCCAAGATGATCGAGGGATGTGCGCCACTTGGAAGCCTGTTGTGTTCACTTTGGTGACCCTGGTGTTGGAGTATAAGATTGAGGAGTGAAGAAGAGTAGGTAGGAAGGCAGGTGAAGGGTGATGGAAGTCGCACAATAAAAAAAGGTTGAGTGGCGTGGGTGAGGTTTAGATATAGAAGGAATGGGTGGATAAGGGAGGATTTTGTTCGCTCTTCAATCCCACCCTCTCCTATTATGAGACAATGTGTTTCTATTCACAGGTTTGTAACAATAAGTAACGTTGGCGGTTGTATACATAAGATGGTTACATTTAATCAATTTGAACAAACGAAGAATCTCGACAAACGTAGTTGCGTTTGCGTGGTGGAAGGGGGTATGTCTAGTGTGGAATCATGGATGGCATGGATACCTAGATATCCAACCGCCACGCGGTGTGAATTTCTGAACGAGGCATGCAAGCCATCTTCCCTCAGGGACTTGGGTCTGTAGTGTTCACAATAGGACAAAAAGGGGGGGTTACCATCAAGTTGTTACAGATCTGGCCATGATTCTATCCCCATCGACTGTTAGCTTGAGCCCCCCGCTGATGAGGGGTGTGGGTGAATCGACAACTAAGAGACGACAAGCCGAGGCATGATCCCGTTTGAGAAGTAACCAGAAGTGCGAGAGCGAGACTGAGAACGTATTGATGGTTCGTGCTTGTGTAATAACAGATACACGCCCCTCCTCGGTGATTCTGGTCGTCCGTCATAGATGAAGGCTATGCAACTGACTACCATCACCATGGAATGGGATACAGGATAGGTAAAAGTTAATCTGACTACGGTTTTTACGGAGATTGAAGTGTGATGGAGTTATTGTAGACTGAATGGGTTGCACAGCGGTGATAATGACATGATTTTTAATTTAATGTGCGGGAATGCATGATCAGAAAGGCCTATAACAGCTGAAATGACAATAACAAATGCCAACCCCTTGCTTCGATATTGTCTTCGTGACAGTCCAAGGTAAAGATCATCATGTCTGAAAAATGAAACAAGTCAGACAACGCATCTATGTTCTCTTGCTTACAATACATGACAACAGGTGCGTTTTCGGCTCGTTGAATGACTTGAGTGGACGAGCCGTTTGCAGAATCTGAAAAAGAAGAAGAAAAAAAAAAGCGCTGGCGGTGAAGCAGCACTACCACAAGAAGGGAAGTGATTGAAGGAAGGAAGGAAGAAAGGGGCGTGAATGAAAACATCTCTCGCAGGATAGGAATGTGGACGCCGTCATTTTGTGGCTTGCATTTTGTTGCTATTGTCCTCGCGGGATGCTGCTTCGTATTGTTGTTGTTTTTTTAGAGGGGAAAACTTACGCTAAACTATCCTCAGCCAACACACAGACCCAAAGAGAGTCCACACCAATGCATGACCTGTCAATGTCAGGTCCGAACGGCCGGGCTGAATTGCCTATTGAGCATCAAAATAGGTCTAGCCCCGGCTCATCGGGAGCTCCACTCCACACTTCACATAACGGAAGGAGGGAGGGGGAGATCCACCCGTGTGCCGTCGCTTGCTGCACGAGACAGAGGTTCTTTCATTCTTGTCTCTTATCAATTCGTGAAGGAGGAACGTCCCATGACACAAGAAGAAAAGAAAGAGCGGAATTGCGTGTTGGTCACCAAACTCTTCTGACACTCTGAAGAACGCCAAGTTTCATCGTCGTGAAGAAGTTTGATCGAAATTTCATGGCTTTCCAGGGATGATCTCTCAATGGTTTATTGACACTCCCCTGAACGAGAAGAGAGTCTCTACCGCCATGCACCCAACCCCCGTCTTATTGATCTCTCGAAACTCATACGCATGATATGATCTCGCTGCCTGGTAGGCTCCAATAGTCCTCAGATATGGGTACTATGCATAAATATACCCGTCTTGGTCAAGCTCGAATGAACACTCCCGAAATGCAAACACACCAAGATTTTAGACTTGCGACGGCGTCACAACACGCGTATGCTTCTTCCCATGGTGCTGGATTGAGAAAAAAACTCTCATTGCGCACCGACTCGGTAAACCATTTGCTCGGAGCTGTTGATCACCCAGAAACAGAAAGGGACAATTTGGAGACAGCCATCCGTTTTCTCTTTCTCTACCCTCTCTAGCCCCAGTCTAATACTCGCGTTAGCTCTTGTACCCCAGAGGCGTGCCCGTGTTTCGATGGCGTCCCGCCGTCATTTTCTTCTCGTCCATTGTGTTGGGTCAGATGGTTTGAATTGCTGTCGCTACTATTCTGTTCTCTTCTGTTCACTTGCTGTCGGGCCAAGGTTTCTATTATTAACCAACTAGAGACACGGACAATAAGGCAAGCATCCAACAATGTCAATAACAAACCACGAAACGTCGAAGATCGGGAGGATGACACCAGCACGGTCATCTCGCGGCTCGCTTTCCGGACTGACACTTCCGCTCGTCTAACAACGACCCAATAGCCTTTGCCTCAAAAGCCAAGCCTTGATGAATGTTGGTGGAAGGGTATTTATCTAGGCATGTTGACACTAGAGCGGGCTGGCACAGGGCTGAAGTTTGTCTTGGTCAAACACGCTCACCATTTCGCATTCGGGCCTGTTTCTGTCCTGTAACCTTCTCCTATCTGCACAGATCATCTCACTTCTTATCGTGAATCCAATCATATGGGAGATCTCATTGCTCAGTTGTCTTGCTGGATGGTCCGCGTGCATAGTTGGTACAAAAAACCTACAAGTTATCGAAAGGTGTCGACTTGCTCACAAAACTGCATGTTTGTCCAGGGGCAAGTAAACTGGAACAGCTCACACCGAACACATGTCTTACCTCACACCAGCTGTTGAAAAGTCCCGTGAATATTCTTTGTATATTCGCATCCACGAGATAGCCTACCGGAATTTCACTGGATGGCTTGAGGATGGGCCTAGGACGGACCGCAAGCGCCAGACCACATCCTTGGGAGCAAGTAATCATGGCATAGTACGCCCCTCCGAAAACCCGCAGGAAGCTTCACACCCATCACTTTGACAGAAACCTCAAGGCTGGTTTATGCTTCTTGTGGCGGATTCATAAAATCTTATTAAGCTCGTCCTGTGTTGTCCGTTTCTAGTTTTACCTCGGGATCTATCTACTTGGCCGTGTTTTCGCACACCCTCAAAGACCAAACCATGAAATTTCCCCGCGGAGAAAGCGTAATTCGGAAAACCGCGATGGAATCCCAGGCGTGATTATGCGCTATTGTTGATGGTTCTGGCGGTGCGCAGACGAGAACTGCCGGCAACTGTGAATTTCATAACTGCCGGGCCTGTTGTGTCATGTTGAAGACATTATTGATGCAGTCAAACGCACTCGGACATTCTGATAATACAAGATCTGTGCATTTTGGGTCAGCATCGTTCTGAAGCACTCTAACATGATATATAATAAATTCACCTTAACAATAGGCTTTGTCAATAGTATTGTGGAAGCGATGTCGCTCCCTGATGACATTCAATAACACATTTCAGTGTGAATGCCAGGATTGTTAAACCTGCTAGCTATTTGCTGGCTTCCTTGTAGCTTACCATCCAGCTCTAATCCCTCGAGCGCATCGGTGATAAGACGCGGGCCAGCATTTCGCGTACGCTGCTGGAACATATTCCCCTTTTCCCAAGTTAAAAGCCAGCCTCTACCGTTAAGCGGCCACAACCATGGCTTGAAAGAGAAAGCTTGAATAGTATAATCTGGGGAGTCTAGATGCCGTCCATTATGTAGGTATGTCGGACTTGAGGAGATGTGTCAACGCCGCATCGATTGATCTTTGAGTCGGGTCCGTCACTCAGAGATTTCTGAATAGGGTCAATTCCGATTGTTGTCGGCGTTAGCATGCTTGATTAATCATCGGCCGAACTATCTAGAGACAACTAAGGATGGACCTCTTTCTTCGCATGTGTCGGGAGATATACTGGGCTTGGATTATGCGACGATAAGGGCCCCCCTGAGAGACTGGACACTGGAAACTCGTTTCCCAATCCTTTCCTATATACTACAAACGGATGAGTTCTTAGGCACGGGGGATTTTGAATTCTGAGAGTAAGGTTGAGTTTTGACTAAATAAAACATCTCTGTTCTGTAAAATATGTATATAACTTCATCTGTCTTATGTACTTGGAATAAACGCAGGGGGAAACTTTTCAATAGACAAACAGACTACGAAAATAAGCAAGCTTTAGTCATGAAACAGAATCTTTTCATTCACTTCTCAAACGTAAACAAATTAGGCTGGTCCAAGACACTGGATAGCCTGTTCTTAGGGTTGCAGAATATCATCTGCTCCAAAGTCACAAACGGAGGGTGAGTGATGCAAACAGAATTCCCAACTCTTCTTCGTATGTTTCTTGCAAAGGTTTCCTTCTAGGCACTCGAAGAATCTTTGCTCATCATTAGAGACTTGAGTTACGTGATTCTTTCCTCGGCGTCTTGTCTCACGCATGGTGAAGGATTTATGCGATGACATGAGTTAGTGAGGAAATGTTTGAACATGTGCGGAAATCAATCAGACACAGCTGCGAAATCGTACAAATAGACTATTCTGACTGAATGTCATACATTCCCATCAGAGTCTGATGTCTACCTACTAGAGCAAGCCATCAAGAACTGTCTAAATTGCTCTGCAACGCGCCCTTGGGTCTCTTCAGGGGCATTACAAGAGTCCACACAAACACGACGAGAAACTGCACGTTGACGATATGTGAAATCTTCATCCTGTACCAGAGCATTTCAAAATAATACCCACCAAACAGCGACAAAAGGCATGTTTGCATACAACAGTGGAAATGCTTACACCGCATTTACCAGTGACAAACAGAGCTGGTTACGTTGTGAACAAGATGTTTATCAATGACAACATGCCTGTTTCTCTGACAAATGACCAATGGTTCTATCATTCACGCTGGTGACAAGAAGCCAGATGTTCTCAGGGGTCACAGGATATCCATTCAACATTGACACGGAGTCATTTGTTCCAGATATTGGTATGAATCAATAGCCATGCTCGGTTCACATGACCGATTCCGCAGTGACAAGCATTCAACTGCGCCGTTGGTGGCATGAATCACTTACAACCTTCGAAGTATTCCAAAATCGATAGAGATTCATCGTGTATTGGGAGATGTGTTTGGCAATGGCAGCAAAAGTCCAGTCTCGCCATTGCTGCTCCCCAAACAAGTATAAGAGACCCGGTCTACCTCCTGCGACTTTCTTCCCTTCTTTCCATTTCTCAACACATCACCTTCCACCAACCACACTTGCACTTCCACTTCCCCTGCCACTGTCATTTCCATCATTTTCTCTTTTTACTTTCGTCATTCACCTATCCACTCAAATGGTCGTCCGTCATCATCACCCCACATTCTTCGCCTGAAGCTTGAACAGTCTTTGATCCCTTGAACCGCCATCATCCATTGCAGTCTATTTTCAGACCGTGGCCACGACAAAGACGATTAACAGTAGCCTGAGAAGGCTGACGACACCTCCACTGGCAAGAATTTGCCCTTGATAGTGAGTTTTTATCCCATCTGGCCCACTCTGTTCTTTCTAACGTCCCTGCAGACCCTGCCGTCAACAGCTGCGAGTTTGTCGACAACGATGACTACCGGTCAGATCAGTTCGGCAGTCCTTGACTGGCATTGCCTCCCTCACTGTAAGTTTACACATCCATATTGGCATGGCTACTCTAACATCTTTTATAGTCAATATCAGTGTTGCTTTTTTGCAACAACACGCTACTCAAACTTGTCCTTGCGACTAAGACTGGCTGAGCAGCAACCAGTCACTGAGGGATCACCCACACAACTGGGTAAGCCTCTTCAGGCACAAGACGTAAATGACACTCAATTTCCGGCAAACGCTAGCTCTCGTCGATGATAACCAACTCGCATGTATGATAGTCTCCTCGATGCCTCGCCAAGCTCAGAAGATTCTCGGAAAACCAAATCTCACCGCTTCTGGTCTTCTTGATCTCCCAGAGGTCTCTGATAGGCTTGTGTATCTGGCTGTCTACGCCGACGTTCCGGTGAGGTTGGGCCCAGAGCATATCATCAAGACCCCATCCCGTTTTCATCTAAAGCACCGCCTCGTAAATTCGCTCAGGCCTGGTACGGATCCGCAATTGTCAGACGAAACACGAGTTTACATTGGGCCATCCCTTCGTTGGGAAGGTACCTTTGAACAGTTCAAGGAACATGAAAAAGTCAGCATGGGTCGTGGGCGAACATCGCGCAGTGGTCCTCATTACAAGTTCATATCGCAGCCAGACGTTGTTACACAATTGAGACTCATTTCCATATGGCCAAATCACAACCACAGGTGGATTCCTTTGTTTCTTGAAGGGTTTCTTATTTGGGTACGAACATGATACAACACCATCGCATCACAATCTGCTTTTGATCTCGATGACACCATCCGACATAACCTGGAATTGCCTTCGTCTGCCTCAGTCGGCCTGGACCTGGCCTGGCCCTCACTTTGAGGGTTACCCGGCGCCATGGTTATTGCAAATGTTTCCGGGAACCCCGCATGGGAGCTGAGCTTCGAAAGCGATACCAGCCCACCAACACCCTTAGCACCCTATCGCCTCAACGCAACTCACTGCAAGCTCGCGGCTCATGACATGAAAGTATCAGACCTTTCATCTGTTCGCCTCCATCGTCCATAAGGCTTCCTATCAGACTCGGCTAAGGTTGGCTAAGGTTAGCCAAGGTTAGCTGGTGTTTCAGTAAGTCTGGGGATACTTAGGGAGCGAGGACACACCATGACGAGAATCCGTCACTGGAGTGTAACGGGGAGGCTCGCTCCCATGTGCCGCAGTCAACATCAAGATCAACGGTAGGGGTCGTCTGCGATTGAGAAGTCAAGAAGAGCTGCACCAGGCTTGCTGGCCCGATGATAACACAGACAGTTCTGTCGTCTCTGCTTAGGGGTTAGCAAGTTCAACTACTGAAGCACAGCATGCTGTTAGCTAGCGCATTGACGAAGAGCCCTCGTGCTGGAGGCCACCAGCTCGCAAAGTACATCAATTACTTCCACTTACCAGTGTTGGGAGTTTAGTCGCCAAGAAGCGGAGACTGCGCCACAAGACAGTTCTGGAACTGCCAGAGTATGTTGGGTGACTGCACAGAACAAGAGTGTCGATGACGCTGTGAAGGAGTTGGATGAAGAAATTCCAGATAAGGTGGTCCTCGGGGTCCAGCCTTGGAAGATTGAGCGTAACAACATGCTCACGGTCGACTCGGCGTTCAAGCCGAAGATTGAGACCAGTTCTCGACCCGCTCTAGTTCGCCCTGGAGACCACCAACTCACAAGGCATATCAACTCCCATGCACAAGTTGTGTATGGTACCAGAGCCCCTGGTCAAGTTCCGGGTTCGTTATCCAGATATGCCAAGAGCCTGGCCGCCGAGGATCCCGAGCAATGGTCCGCCTACTTAAGGGCTATTGACGAAAAGGCAAACGACTCTGACCGCTTTGCCTTGAATGCAGCGGCGAACATTGCAGCTGCCGACGAGCTTCTCAAGCATGCTGTCATGAACTGTGACATTTTCTGCGGCACACCAGTGGCAATCGAACAACTGGCAAATCATAGCGACTGGGTTTCGGACTTCGTCATTTTCGATGAGGCTACGAGGCTGACCGAGTCTCTCACATGGCTGGCCCCAGCCAAGTTCCCATATGCGGCCTGTGTGATGCTCGGAGACATCACCAGTTTCTGCCTCTGAGCCTGACCACTGGTCAAGCAGACCTCAAGTCTATTTTTTGGACCTCAGCAAAGTGTCAGTCTGTTCCATCACCTACCTACGGTGGGCCAACTGACGTTCACCTTACGGAAGAACCGGCGCGCATATCATTTTGCCGCTGATTGGGTCCATGCCGAATTCTACGGCAGAGACATGGTCATCGTCAACCGGCAGCATGCAACAGCTACCAGGTTCCTTGGTGATTGGCCAAACAGGCGAACCGATGGTGCCCGAACATCAACTTGGATGTTTAAGGTCCCAGACTCTGTTGAAACGCGCATCGGCACATCCTATACCAACATGGGCAACGGAACTTTGTTATGGAGAACCGAGAATGCCCTATCAAGGACATTCAAGAACAGCTATGCGCGACTGGAAGATCTGGAAGATAACATGGACGATCCTGATGAGAACCTTTTAGGACATGAAGGAGCAACTTGTAGCCAGGTGGATTAGGGACGTGGGTGCATGGGCATAGATCGGGGGCCGGGAGTATTTGCCTAAGTAGAAGGTTAAATAATAGCTATATATTAAAGTTCTATATTTATTATGCCCTCTTTACTATCTCTGCGAATTTTCAAGCTAGCTCTCAAGTTAAGGTTTTATTTCTTATTCTCTCTTTAGCTTTAATTCAATATCCTTACTATTTTTATATAAATTATCAGAATAGTAAATAGTAAGAAAGTTACTAAGTATCAACTTAGAAACCCTACCTTGCCTACTTAGACAGGTAAATAATAAGCCTGTTATATTTAACTGCGTTAAAAATGTTAAACAATCGGCTTAGGTAGTATATATATATAGTATAACAGTCATTGGCGTCTTGCTCATGTAAGAGACATCCTAGGGTGATACGACGGTTAGTGTTTATTAGGCCTAATAAACCCAGATTGGATAAACTCATAAATCCACAACTTAGGAGACTTTATTTTCGTTAGAGGTCCCAGAGGCGCGTAGGCCGTCCATTTGGCAGAGTTGCCAGGGGAGTTGTGGTAAACATATATACGGGCACTTTAGTTTGATTTATTTGCAGGCAATATGTCACTACTTGGAATGAGTGCTCCCGTTGAAGAGTATAGGCCCGACTGACCTTGCAATCTACGTTACTTGATATCACAATCAAGTAAGAAATATCCCCTTCTTCAGACAGCTGTATAATGGACGGGAACAGTAAGCACGACGTAAGTCAATAGTTCCTGGTGCCTTCCATTTGCTGCCAGGCAGAGATGTAGTGAACTGTCGCATATCAGAGAAGGCTGCTATTCATGATGATTGTAGCCGAGATCGTCACTATTCGGCAAGGATACAAGGTAATTCATCTCTCTCTGTTCATATGTGTCTCTGTGTCTGTCTGTGTCATGTCCGTTTTTATTGATGCAGGCACATAAACTCACTGCAATTAATACGTGGATATTGCCCAAGCTACCAAAATCCCAACTTGCATCTTTAGTTGACAGGGCAGGTAACAAAGTTTCACTACGAGCATACACTTCACCAAACATCACAAACAAGGTTGAGCACAAATGGTAACTGTAATTCATCTCTTTCATGGTTCTAGCTGCCATCTACAATCGGATCGACAGGGCATGTCTATCCATGCACAACCCTGTTCGCATCCTCTTCCCTATCTTGAAGTGGATGTTCATCAATAGGCAGACAAAACATCCTCCCATCCCCAACAACATCACCTATCCCCTCCCCTCGCTGACTGCATTAGCTTCGGCTAGAGAACCTTAGGAAGAAAAAGATGTTGAAATTCTTTTGTTTTCCCATTAAACGCCATGTTCATGCATGCGTCTCTCTTGTAAATTCCCTTGATCATCAGGGGTATCGTTCGTAATGCAAGTCTTTTGCCTCTTTCTTTTTTTGCTTTCGCCTCACAAATGCAGATTGCCTCATATATTTTGTCTTTGTTGAAAGACGCCCACTCCGTGCCTGGTATATCGCAAGAAAATTTTGCTCGTAATCATAAAAACCAAAAATGCCTAAACACATTTTAGGTGCCGGAAACCGCCCGCTCTCCCTTCCACTGGAAGATGCCAAGGTTTCGTTGAGAACCGTACGCCGCCCAAATTTGCCTGATCAAATCAACTGATTAAACATCTAGGATAAATGCATGTAGAGAGCTGTTGAATACTCTCTTTTCTCTTCCCCAGTAACTGGAGGTCTCGAGCCAGCTTAGAACTTGAGCTCCTTGGGCTGCTCCCAGCTGAAGCTCTGGTTGGTACCGAAGTGACCGTTCTTGGCAGTCTGGAGGTAGATGGGCTGGTCAAGGTTGAGCTCACGGACAATGACACCGGGTCGGAGGTCAAAGTTGTCGTCAATGATCTTGACGAGTTCATCAGAGGTCTTGGAAGAGGTGCCGTAGGTGTCGACATAGATGGAAAGGGGCTCAGCAACACCAATGGCGTAGGACAGCTGGACGAGGGCACGTCGGGCGAGCTTGGCGTTGACCAGAGACTTGGCAATCCATCGGGCAAGGTAAGCAGCAGATCGGTCGACCTTGGAGAAATCCTTTCCAGAGAAGGCACCACCACCGTGGGCACCCCAACCACCGTAGGTGTCGACGATGATCTTACGGCCGGTCAGACCGGCATCACCCTGGGGACCACCGATGATGAAGAGGCCAGAGGGTTGGATGTGGTAGACAGTCTTGTCATCAAGGTACTTGGCAGGGATGACCTTCTTGATGATCTTCTCCTTGATCTCCTCACGGAGCTTCTCGGTAGTGATATCGGGAGAGTGCTGGGCAGAGACAACGACGGTGTCGACACGCACGGGGACAACGGCACCGTTGTCGTGACGGTACTCGACGGTGACCTGGGTCTTGGTGTCGGGTCGGAGCCAGGGGAGAGAACCATCACGGCGGGCAGCAGACATGGCAGAGTTGAGCTTGTGGGCGAGCATGAGGGTGAGGGGGAAGAGCTCAGGGGTCTCGTCAGTGGCATAACCGAACATGATACCCTGGTCACCAGCACCGAGCTTCTCGAGAGCCTCATCGTAGTGGAGACCCTGAGCAATATCGGGAGACTGCTGCTCAATGGCGACGAGCAAGTTGCAGGTCTTGTAGTCGAAACCCTTCTCAGAGTCGTCATAGCCAATGTCCTTGATAGCATCACGGACAATCTTCTGGTAGTCAAGCTTGGCCTTAGTGGTGATCTCACCGAAGACCATAATCATACCAGTCTTGGTGGCAGTCTCGCAAGCAACCTTGGAGAGGGGGTCCTCACGAAGACAGGCATCGAGGATGGCATCCGAAACCTGATCAGCGATCTTATCAGGGTGACCCTCACCGACGGACTCGGACTAAATGGCGGTTAGCTGCGGCTCGATTGAAAACAAGGCTTAGGCTGAGCTGAGCGGTCGGTGACAAAGAATCCTGCTCGCAACGCGGGGCATGCGTCAGGGGCATTGTGCAAGATTATCAGGAGGAACCTACTGTGAAGAGGAAAGAGCCCTCGTTGTGGTGTCTTCCGACGTGAGTGTGGTGAACGCCGTTGGTGGCCATTGTGAAGATTGAGGGAATTGAGGAAGGAAAGGATTAAGGCAACGGATTGAAGGTGCCGACGCGGGTGAGTCTGGCAATGGTGACGAGAGAAAGGTAAGTCACTGTAAATGAAGATTGGTTAGAGTCTGAGCAAGTCACCAAAGCAATTGAAGCAATCACGTACCACGAAGAGAGGATATGAAGAAGAGAGAAGATGTGGGATGGAAAGGAAGGAAAGTAAGAGGAGGGAAGAAAAAAAATAGTCGAGTAGAAAAGAAGAAAAAGGCGGCGAGCAGGTGCGAATACGTAGTTGCAATGAGAAGTGGGGGGTGGGAATTTGGGAAGCTCAACCTCACAGGATTGGGACGACCAAAGGTAAGGGTCCGGTTCTTGGGGGGGTAAAGCAGAGTGACACGGAGGCTTCTGGGAAGGACATGCATTTATTATGCGGGCACATAGCGAAGAGAGGTATTTTTTTCCCATATCATCTTATGAAGGTTCGTATATACATCTCTGTTACATGGACACCTCAAGAATTACTTGTCATTCTATGCAAAGGCTTACTGGGAACAGGTTCATGAGATGAGATACATAGCGTAATAATGTACCGAGGCCAATGTGTAAATAATGTTGACCGGCCGTCGGGGGCGGCACTTGATATGGTGATAGGGTGGTACATTCATTTTGTGTGACAGCCCGCCATCAGTTCCCATTCAACACAAGTACCCCATTTATCAACTGCTCGGTGCCCATTCCCCTGAACATCGAGCCATGGAGGGGTAAAATGACACTTGCCAGGGGAAAAAGACAGGCTCATTCGGCGGCCGAAAAATTGCAACAGGATTGCGCCATCGCCCAGCCCGTTTCTCACACTCCTTCGGCAATAGTCCCCTCATCGACTTCGTTATCAAGCTAAGCCCAACCAAGACGTTGGCGGGTTTTTTTCTTTGTTTCTTTTCTTCTTCCTTTTGCCTTCATTGCCCTTCTCCTGAATCATGAAGGTGTCACTCTCGATTAGGATGATTGGTCCATTAGGGCGAGATTCGGAGGATTGACTACTGGTAATACTAGGTAGCCAGTCCTTTGACCGCTCACCGCACACGTGTGATAATTCTACTTTAATTACAATGTACGCTACGCGGTGTTCTGCTTCGTCTACTTAATACAGTACAACCTCGCTATTTATCCTATCGTACTCGGGATCCAAAAGAGGGGCACGGTTTGTGGTTTGTCGGGCATGAACATGGATTGTACGTAGATTCTGAGACTCTGGGAGGGGTTGAAAGAGGGGAGAGCCCATGACTGGGCTATCCATGACAAGGAGGATTGCATTGTTGGGCTGGGCATGATGGCGGGGTTGACTGGGGAAAAAAAAAAAAAAAAGCAATAGAGCAAAATAAAAACTAAGAAAGAGGCGGGAAAAAAAGTGAGCGAGGTACCTATTCTACCTATGGTAGAGTAGTCCACATTACCTCAGTGGTGGTGAGCTAAGGCAAAGAAGAAGAAAAAAGTGAAGAAAACTTTCCGAATTTTTACCCCGCCATCTCCGAGACCTCAAAGTTCAACAAAATCGTGATTTTCATCACGTCACAACCGCCATACTGACGATAACAATACAAGGCTTTTTTTTCTCCTTCTCCAAGACATTCTGCATGCAGTATCTCCTTCTCCTTGCATTCTAGTCAGCTGACTCCGATCTTCGGCCTTGCATCACATTATCGAGCTCGTCCATCATTCATGCCATAAGTTACCTCCTCTGAGCCTGCACTGTAGGTTGAGGTTGACTGCATCTGGATTGGCTTTCTCAAGAAGAAGAAGAAAAATCAAGAATAACCCCGGCGGCTTTTTAGCCAGGTTCCATCTGAATTTATAAGCGGGGCACGTCAAAGGGACCTGGAAAAGCTCTGCACTGAGTCGAGAGCTCCCCCTGTCCATCTTTCATTCACTCGCAAACACCAACACGAATACGCCATACTTGGACTGCATCACCGTTTCCATCACCATCATGAGTAAGTTTGGTGCTATGGTCATGGGGCCTGCGGGCGCGGGAAAGGTATGTGTATCATGTTCATAGCTTCATATATACTCCTCGATCATGACTTCACGGTCAACCATTCAAATAGTACAATTTTCACATCATCGCATTTCCTGGAAAAATTCTTCTCCCAATTTTTTGGTATTCATGTGTAAAGTATTAACTTCTGTCACGTCTAGTCTACCTTCTGCGCGGCCCTCATCACCCACCTCCAGCTCAACCGACGATCTGCCTTCTATGTCAACCTCGACCCTGCTGCCGAAACCTTTGAACATCAGCCCGACCTGGATATCAAAGAACTCATCTCGCTTAAGGATGCCATGGAAGAAGTCGGCCTCGGCCCCAACGGTGGCCTCATTTATTGTTTCGAGTTCCTCATGGAAAACCTTGACTGGTTGACCGAGGCGCTGGACTCTTTGACAGAAGAGTACCTCATCATATTCGATATGCCTGGTCAGATCGAACTGTACACCCACGTTCCCATTCTACCTGCTCTGGTCAAATATCTTTCCCAGCCCGGTTCACTCGATATTCGCATGGCTGCTGTCTACCTTCTTGAAGCTACTTTTGTCGTCGATCGCGCCAAGTTCTTCTCTGGAACTCTCAGTGCCATGAGTGCGATGCTCATGCTTGAAGTTCCTCACATCAACGTTCTTTCCAAAATGGACCTTGTCAAGGGTCAGGTCAAGAAGAAGGACATGAAGCGATTCCTCACTCCCGACGTTGGGCTTCTCGAGGACGACCCCATAGAGCGAGCACGTCGAATCACGGAAGAGGAAGACGACGAGTCAACAGCTCCCGACCAAAAAGATCAAGTCATGAAGGGCGCCAGCTTCCGACGACTCAACCGCGCTGTGGCAGGCCTGATCGAGAGCTTCAGCATGATCAACTACCTGAAGCTGGACGTCACAAGCGAGGATAGCGTCGGTGAGATCCTGAGCTACATTGATGATTGCATTCAGTTCCACGAAGCCCAGGATCCAAAGGAGCCAAACGACGAGGACGAGTACGAGGAGCGAGATTAATGCGTTGGGTTAAATTTAATGTTCATATTAATGCATAGCGTCGGCGTTGAATGGGTGGGTAGGTAGAATGGCCTACGCGGGTTGTGAATGATCCAATCTATCCTTCTCTTCCTGTGTTTGTGCGCTTCCCTTAATCATATCGTGCCTGAAATAAACAAAAGTTTTCGTTGCATCATGTAGTCGCGTGTCCAATATCGCTGCTTTACCATCCTCGAGGGCCACCTCTGTTTTTAATATTTTGTTGCGCTTCGTATTTGTTGTATTCGTCCACCCAGACATCCTTCATGCCTCCCAGAAACCCAAACAACTTGCTTCCCACAACGACCAAGCCTCTGAAGCTCTTGTATGGACCGTTTTCCCATACCCAGGCCGCGATACAAAAGATGATGGCCCAGAACGCCAGCTTGAACATGAGTCGCGCTCCCCACATCATCAGACGACGAATCCAGCTTAGCACTGTGAGTATAGCGACCACAATAAGCAACACAGCTGCGAAATCGAAGTAGCGTGGGTGTTCAGCTATTACGGCCGAGATGTGATCGTAGATAGGCGCCGCAGCATCGTTGAGCTGGTGAACTTTATCGGACATGACTCCTAGTCCAGCTTGGAATTCAGATCGTTCGTCGAGAATATGTCTATCGACTGCGTTGGCGAGGTCGGGAGGAAGAACGGAGGCCGCAAGGTATGAGACGAAGGAGGATAATGCCATGGTCGTGTTGTGATATGTGCTCTGGCTCTTGGCGAGATTTGCTTGTGATCAAAGAAAAAAAGGTGTTCTGGAAGTTATCGAGTGGAGGGGGCTGATATGTGGCGTTTTCGTGCTTTTTTTTTTTTTCTTGGGGAAAGTCCACTGTAGGGTAACCGGGTGGGTGATAGGGATGCGCTTCAGATTCAATATCTGGATGCGAATGTGATGGATGGTCTTTATATTGCCCTACCAGGCGTTGCCTTGCTATGATATAGTAATCAACATCGGTTCTATCACGTTGATAGCACTGTTGCCTTGTTCTTTGTCTGGCAATCTGACAGCACACATAGTAAAGTTATGATTTCCAAAAGAGATGATAGTACGCACCCAGGCAATGAGTAAAAGTATAAAATCAAAAACCCCAATTATAATTCTCAAACAGCGGCACTGCCTAGCTGGGCGACAGCCTGTATCCGGCCATTCACCCTTTCTTACTGTGCTCACCTAACACTGTGAAATACCCGACACAGCGAGTTTTCATCACATTGGCTAAATGGAAATATATGTAGACCAGTTGAGTGGATTTTAAAGTGGAGAGCATGCTGACCCCTGATCCAAAGGAGTATCTCATTGGTCAAAGCGACCATGCTTTCCACTTTAGAATCCCACAATGTTTGTCCCAAAAAGGAAACATCCGCATCTGGAGACAACCTCATGGAACTCCAAGGGACAAGATGAAATTCTTTCACACCACCGCAAAAAGTTGAGGCACGAGGGATTTGAACCCTCAACCTTCAGGAGATTCCAGTTAACTGGAATCTGACGCGCTACCGTTGCGCCAGCGCCCCTAATGCTTTCTTGGAAGAAGCACGCAAAAAATAGACACTATATACATAAAATCTACACAGAAACCCAGTGTTCTGTCTCCCGCTCCAATCGCGTAGACCCTCACGATATGTCAGTCTCGGTGCACCGAAAGTTAACCACAGTGAGCAACCGTCGGATCCTAATTAGCCCTGATGCTCGACAAGGGGTTCTAAGCGTCAAACAGGCTTTCTCACGTAGCATTTCAAAACCCAATGATCACACATATAGAGGATCTTACTAGAAACAATGGTTATGAGCATGATTATGACGAGCTATGGCATTGTGGCGATCCTGTTTTTCATGCAATTGGCAATTGTAAGATAGTGCAGTATAAAGACTTATCGCGGCGAGAGATTTCTCTTCTCACAATTTCCAAGAACCGACACTATCATGCATAGTTTCTTCATATGCATTTGAAAGGTGATGGGATCAATCCAATGATGGTTCGAGAGGATGATAAAAGCAATGCCGAGAGCACTTTGATGTGAGGGGTTTTGATACTGATCTTGAGATGGGCATAGACAGCTGCTATTTTAACCTCTGTTTTGTCTTTCAACTATATGTAGCAAGCAAAATGGCTAAGTCTACAAGAACTGAGATACGTGAAGGGACTACATAAGCACGGAATTCTGTCAGAAGATGTATGTGTTCTTCCCTTTTTGTAGATATTTTATAAAGCAGCGTGGCTATCTACGCAGACACACGGTTACCTACTCTAAGATGTGACATGACTATAAAAAGCTGGAGTGGCCAGCTCTGGACGCAACAAAAGCCTGGCCGAATAGACTGTTTCCAAGGATATATTCTTATATAATTGTAATCCATCGCGAGGAGCAGAAGGACTATATATATACATAGATATCTAGCAGCCTCCTTAAAAAACTTTTTTTCTAAAAAAGAAAAAGTAAAAGAAAGAGTCATAACCTTAGTCTTTTTCAAATGCACTATTTTAAGAACCCGAGCCACTGCCAGGGGAAAGCCAATAATAAGAAAGCGGGAAAAGATCCCAAGACCCACATTTCACCACATATATGATATATCCAGCACCTAAAGTCCACCTCAAAAATACAAGGAGTACTAACTAAAAAGCTTGAGGGATAAGGGAATCGAACCCTTAACCTTCTGGAATTTCAGAACCCAGCTGGAATCAGATGCCCTACCATTGAGCCAATCCCCCGAATCTAATTGGTTGACAACCGTTTCGCTGTTGGTGTGGATATAGCTATTAGTACAGCAAGCAAACTGTGTGATGATCATCGGCACCCATTCAAGATTGCTCGCGAACGCAATCAAACAGCACTTTCCTTCGGCTCTCCGCAGTTTTGGGCAGACGTTCGTGCGGAGACAACTTAAAATCCAAACAGACAGAGAGTATAGACCATTTGGACGGTGTGTATTAGATGGAGTGCTACTTACAGAACACTATAACGACTTTTATAGTGCGGGATGCGTACATTGCCCATATACCATAATAAACACATTCTTTCTTCTTTTTATTTTCTTAAGCTCGTCTATGTAACCAGCAGCCTGAAAGTTGAGAACTGAGGTTGGCAACAGCTAAAACAATCTGTTGTGTAGAGTAACTAATAAATCCCATCATCTCCCTACCAACTACCTACTTGTATAATTTCATGGGCCACTTACCACACCACATTTCTCCGTCCTTTCGATGTTGTGTCTTGCAGGGAGCTAACTTTCGGACTGTAACTTGCCAGCCAAGCTGAATGAAGATGGAAACCTACCCATACATCTATATCGACGCTGTGCTTGCAGAAGATATTGGACACCTGAAATTTTGCAGCTTCTGCTGTCATTCACATTCAAGGTTCCCAAACACAGAGATTGCTCTTCTTCAAATCTCAGCCGGTACCTCTTCTGCACGGGGATTTCGACTGCAGGCCCTCCTTTCTACCTGGCTTCGATACAGGGATTGGAATATATGGTGTTTCCTCTAAGTCTCCCGTATCATTTGCTGCACTATAGCCTGATGAAGAGGGTTCACGGAACTTTTCGAAATGTTTAATCACCAATGCCTTACATTGCTGCAATTCTCCGAACCTGTGTAAGTTTATGCTATTCACCAATTTCTATGTTGGCCGATAATCTAACTGATTGAACATCAAGTAGCTTGCTACCCTCTTGTTATAATGTTTCAACGCCTGTAAACAGTCAAAGAACAGATTTATTGGTGATATAAATGGCTCGATCATAATCTCGATGTTCTCAGGGGAGGGAAGCATCATGTCGTCTCAGATGCCGGAAAACTGCTGCATTTCGAGGCTCCTTGAATTACGGGGGAAAGGTGCTGACGATGACCAAAAACGATATGATTGCAACTTCTGTTCTTGAACAACGCAATGCAAGCTGCCGTCACGGGGTTTACATCAGGACAAGCACAAACTAAGGAATCACTATGGCAAGGGTGGACATGGTTGAAAAGGGAATATACGGACCGAATCAGCTAGGTTCCGTAATGCAATTCTCACAACTTCAAGGTTGTTGATCTTTTGAATTGACTCTTCGGTTTTCCTGTCTTCTATTTGGGTACCTTGACTGTGTTTGTGTGTATACACATAGAACCCACGCTTTTCAACAGCTATTAGTGTGTTCTGGGCAGAGCCAGACGTTCAAGCTCGTCTGCTGCCGTTCTCTTGTACTTGGCACAGAAAACGCAATCCAGCAGAACGATGCAGGGATCGAGCCGAGCTGTGCCTGATGCTTGTATGCGCGGTCAGAAAAAAGTCCCAATAACAGGCTTGTGTGATACCACGGTCGACCAAAGACAGAATGGCAAGGCATCTCTCTCTATTGCCTCTCGCCAAAACAAAGGGATCTGATCCTCTGTATCCTGGAGCAATAGCCAACACACTGGCTCTTAGTGATAATTTTTTTCTGATGTTGACCGAACTTACAATTGCTGGCTTATCGCCATGCAGGGGCGAACTGTACAGCAAATGCATGGTGTAGACGGTGTCCTGCTATGCCCCATCGTTGATTTCAGCTCGATGAAAACACAAAGGCTTCTATTTTGCCCAAGCTCTTTCATCGAGATATCCTTTATCGATGAGCATGCCTGTCAAAACACGCTCTTGATCCCGAGTATGTGATGCCAACCGTTTCTTGTCCAGTCTATTGTAGCGTCTCCAAGTAGCTTGGATGGATCGTGGCGATGACAGCGTTATATATGCTTAGCGACATGGATCTATCTAGAAAGGGGGCTACTGTTGGCATTTGCTGCTGTCGTGTGTGGCCAGAGGTGGGATCTGTGTAGGTAGTAGAAAGTGGAAGTGACACGGAAATGAGTCTGAGATGCTTTTCGAACTTGATTGCTGAGTGGAAGATTCTTAGAATATTGATAGTTCAGGGAACAACACACAAGGTATTACGTAGGCGATCCCCTCTCCCAAGAAGCGCTGCATCATGTCACTGTTAAGAGGCATCTGGCACATCAATGACTTTGAACGTACAGAGATTCTACCTTTTAGAACAGAAACTGAGGAGCAATATTCATACACCCAACACCATCTACAGTCTATGCCATCTTACGTACGCTTCTTACCAATTTTCCAACCCCTGGCTCGGAGCGTTTTGACAATCTTGGGAGTCAAGGCTGCAGTCAGCGGTACTCGAATAAAGATGAACAACTTGTGGATGGCGTAAGCAAGAGCCAACTGGGTTGCCAAACCTGGATTCTGTAAGCGTTGTATAACAGGAACAGCAGGGCATGAGCACTTACTGGCATCAGCCGCGTGGGCTCTCTCGTTGGCCTTCTCGACACCCCATGTCGCCATCTCCATCTTGTCACTAATATCGTCATCGCCCAATGCCTTCGCTTCCGCCTTCTTGAACGATTGCCAATACGTGTGCCAGGCGTCCTTCACCGTCTGGGGGATTAATTGTTTGACGGTTGATACGACATAGTGCTCGGCTTGACCTTTGTACCCAAACGAGTTAGCGACTGCTCCTCAAGGGTGAATAAACAGCACTCACCAATTTTCTCTGTTCCAACAGCTCTGACAAAAAGGAAACAGAAGGGGAAATCCAACACGGTAAGACCGAGGTAGACGCCGACTGTTGCCCAACCGTACTCCCTGGTGAGCTTCTTGAGACGAGCCGACAGAGATAACTTCTCCTCAGGCTCTGTTGTGCCCGGACCCTTGGTCCCCTTGCGCCGCGCAGAAAACCGGAACCCGCGCCTCAAGACACCTTGGAGCAGGTTGGCCGACCCAAACCGACTACTTCGCGCTGTCAATAGCAAACCCTCCCAAGATGATGTCCTCCATTTTAATAGCTGACTTGACAGCTTGTCCTTGGACTGTGAAGTGAATAGTCTTCTCCAGGCACCTTTCCACGCAGCCTGTTGGTACGGTTGGCCGAAGGCTTTGACAGGCGCACGTACGCCTCGAAAGGGTTGCCGCAGCATGCTTGAGGCTATTTGTATAGACTCTCGCTCTAGTACGTTGGTCGGGAAGATAATTGTACTGAGTCGGTGTCGTAGAGTTCGTTCAATCAGGATTTGGGCGATCGCAATTGTCAATGGTGGGATGCGATGGCCAAGAAAATGACGGTGTCTGGTTCGGCGATATGAGTCCGACGTATCTTACACGGCGAGATAAGGGAAGATTAAACAATAGCTAAAGCATCGCTCCTTTCAGAATGATCGTACCAGTATCAAAGATTCAAAGCTCCCCCTTGTCGTTAATCAGATGGTTTTCGAACGGAACCACATGGAAAGGGAAATTTCTCATAACAGCCCGAGATCCCGCGATGATGTAAAATCGCGCCACAGCTTGTTCCGACCTTCCGGGGGTGTGCGACACTGCGCCACGACCGTTGCGACAACCTTGTGGCTAGGGCCGCTCACGTGCAAGCACGGCAACTTCATGACTCTCATGCTGGGGGTTACCCATCACGAGCCATCTTCAACCACTTTCGTGGGTAGGCGGTACTGTCAGAAATAATGACTCGGATTGGTGCACGTTGTACAGCTTTGAAGTACGCAGGTACTCGATTTGATGGTCGTCATCGGAAACAAGTCTCGGCTGTGCTATCGATTCTAATGTCCCATTTTGATCCGAGATGTGTTGAATTTGAAACGCAATGTTTAATTGTCCCTATTCCTTGAAGCACCTGGTAAGCGCGCATTTTGTACCAAAACATATTATGATCACTGTGGAGCTACTTCTATGGCACGTACTATTTCCCCTGACGTTTGTGGCTCTACCTTGAATCACAATGAGGTCAAATGAGGGTTATGTTACCGAGATCGTCGGCGATGTTCAACCATTTCAAACAAACTGCTGCACCACATATGAACTAACTCGAGGCCGAGCATAGTTTTACTTACTTATGTTTGCCATAAACCTGTCAAAAACAAAAGAAATATGAAACGCCCTGTGACATGCATTCACAGATCGAGGTTATCCGGGCCCCAATCGCAACAAGCCTGCTATCAAGTGATGGTAACTTGACCTGGAACATCGTCTGCAGTGGAACATTACGACAACTAGTAGGCTACTTTACCAGACCAAGACCAATGATACAGCACAGGAAGAACCGCTTTGGCTGGGTACCTGTTTGATAATACGCGCATTGTGTCTGATAAGGCAAAAACAGCATCATATTCGTCAAGTGTATCATCTATCCAAACCTTGAACAGATGATATCAGTGTTTGTTTTCTGAATGATCAAGTGACCTGTTATACATGAGATCTCTTACAACCTGTTCATTTCTCGAGTCTTTGCTAGATATCCAGCATATGCATCTCATCAGGTGTTGCTCCATCATTTTGTTGCTGACGAGCCCCCGTCTCTTACAAGCTGCTCCCCTATAAACAAGAGCAACCGGTTGCTTGGTCGCTCTTTCCACTTTTCAACGCCCTAAGCAATTCGCTCCATCCCGTCTTTCATTCTTTGGAATTTTTCTTCTTCACCTGTTCATGAACTTTGGTCACGTTGCCATCATCTGCACGTGTCAAAACATCCCTTCTTTTTTCCCCCTATTCACTCTTGTGCAGGCTGCCTTCAACTATCTTGGACCCTGTGTTTTTTCTTTCCTTCTGCTCTGGCAGAGCATTCTTACCTACTCGAGGTGCAGTCGGGTGAATGAACGGCAAAGAAACTATTGACGTGTACCCTCACATTTCGGCTGCTTCGAAACCAACAGAACCTCAATCAAACCTCTTCATCATCGGCCTAATACACATACACAATTTATCTCTATTCACGCAATATGGCTCCAACCCACGCGACCTATGGCAAGAAAAAGCGGCTGCTCGAGTCTCTAGGAGGATCTCGACGCAAGAAGGACAAGGCAGGATCATCACCCATTAAGAAGCCAGGTATGTACAAACCCTTCATGTCAAATCAAAAACTAACCAATCCAAAGGCTCTTCTGCTACTGTCACATCTGTTTCTCGAGGCTCTCCTCGACGGTCCGTCCGTATACGACCAGGCCGCCGCATACAAACCGTCGAGGAGATGGCAAGCAGGCTGCTAGATGACTCTTTCTCTAGTCTGCATGGCGACGACACCATTCAAACACAGGAAAAGTCTAACAGCCTGTCAGACAGTCGTCCAATTGAACGAAACCCTGCCCCGGCTCCTGTTGTTTTGTCACCTCGTGCCAAGACAACAATCCCAGAGCCCTCAGCAAGAGGCTGTCGAGTCGACAAACCATCCCCAAATCGCAGTTCAAAAACACCAAGGCGGGCTTCTACCACTCGAACTCGAGCAGGCCACCCTCTGAAGAAGAAGGGAACGGGTATGCAACGTCCTATTGCCCCAGCACGAGCTCTTTCCGTGGACCCTCTACGATCACATCCTACCGCCAGCCTTGGAGCCTCACAGTCTGTCCCTCTCTCAGTCATCGATGGAAACTTGTCAAGCCGAAGCTTTGATGGGCAAAACCCATCGCATCTTAACGCCAATGAAGTGAATCGTAATCTTCAGGCTATGTTGGCTGCCACTGACTCCCTTAAGCCATACACACCTCAGCCGGTTGCCCCAATCTCCAAGTTTTCTCGGATGATGCAATCCAAGATGTTCTCAAAGGTTCTCAACCGTTTCCATCCGAAGCGTCCATTGGATGGAACAAAGGACCTGCCACAGGTTGAAGGCTTTCCAACCAATGCCAACCGTAGCCGTTCGGTAGAGCCTGAGAGAACTGACACACCCTCTACCCTCAACACATCACCCATTAGTACCATTGAGATCCGCCTAAATGAGGGTGACAACTTGAACAAGAAGAAAGTGCAGAGGATTGTGGGCGGTCAGGTTTCTCGCAAGCCTGTAGCCGATGACGGGAAGTCGCTCAGAAATGGGAGGTCACTGGACGACCCTTTCTCGGGCGATCCACCACAGACACCCACCTCATTTGAGACTCTATTGAAAATGCAGGCTGCTCGTGAAAGCCTGTATCATGTTCCATCATTGAGCCCATTTGAGACCGAGGAGGGATTTGACAATGATATCAAAGATAGAATCTTAAGTACCAAACCTATCGGATCGTCAACCCCTCGGAGCCGACTGCAAAGGTTGTCGAAGCTGATCTGCGAGGACAGTTCTTCGCAGATCAAGTTGTATTCTGCCATGCCCCTTGATGCTTTGGCATCGCGAATAGACTCGGAAGTGGCACAGGAGCAGAGTGGGGAAAGCGGCATCAGGCCCGTTAACACGAAGCCATCGAATGACTCGGTGAAGCGTGGTCGTTCCAACGGGATGGAAGAAATGGAAGAGATTGATGCGAGTGGGCCTAAGAGGATGAAGAAGCATCCATCTCCAAGCAAGGAGGCTTTGGCTGATCTTGAAAAGGCGTTCCGACAATACAGCCAACTCAGACTCGCTGGCGCTGCCCTGGATGAGTTGGATGAGCTTGCATCCAGTCATGTCACGGAGAGCTCTTCCTACATCCGGGGCAAAAACAAATCAAGGCATACCCGGTCGGCTGCCCCTGGGAGTGGAGAGGGATTCAGAGTATCGGGAATGAGCCCCAAGAAGGGCCAGGGTCATCGGATGCCAGCATTGTCGTCTAGTGAGTCTACACGATCGCCTGTGGTCGTGGAGAAACCAATCAAGGTTTACGGGGAGATTCGACTGGCACCTCCTTACCACCATTTGGAACTATTTGTTGATGAAAGAGATGAGCTTGAGTAGGTGCGAGATAGGGGTGTGATTCTGCCAAAGCTGGGATTGTATGGATGATTTGGAAGGGAACTGAGAAAGGAGGTTCATAGGCTTAGATGCCTTAATTAAGACGGACGCAGGGGACTGAGGTCAAATCTAATTCACGAAGAGACTACCTACCGAGAGGTTGAGATGAAGTGGATTGCAAGTAGACAGCTTTGATTAAGGGGCATGCATGGTATGGCGCCCAAGTTGTCGTTTGTGAATAGAAGGCAAGGCAGGCATGGTAGGGAAGAATGTTGATTGTTACAAATGGAATTGCTCTATAGCAGTATTATTATACAAGATACGTTCGTTCCTCATGTGCGTTCCTCCGAATTTGTTTAGGGTATCATTATTCGCTTGGTGATTATGTAAATTTTCATGAGAGCCAGCTCATTCCTCCTTCACGACATTATCATCAAATAGCCTCGAAACAGCTGGGGCTGCGTATTAATGATTATGTTGTGGCAATTAAAAGCGGTGGGCACGACGACGAGAGCCACGACCATCGGTTCCATGCATGCGTCGAGTTCCAGCAGCCTTGACGCCAGGTCGACGGGTGAGGCTTCCCTTGAGCTTGAGGAGAGCACCGCTGACCTTATCCTTCATGGAAGGTCGGCGCTGTTGGTGGTGAACAGTGACGGGGGTAGCATGAGAGCGGGTGCCACGGGTAGCGCCACGAGAACCGCCAAAGAAACCACGGCGAGGTTTGGTGGTGGTGCGAGTGGTGGTGGTGTGGGTGTGGTGAGTGCGGGCTGGGGCACGGCGGCGAGAGCTGAAGATTGAGCGGTGGCCGGCAGGGCGGGCGGTGGTAGTGTGGCCGTGAGTTCTTGTGAGAGGCATGTTGGGTGATTTGTTATGCTTGATTTAAAGAGTTTGTGGTTTATGGCTTATGGTTTGTTAAGTTGTTGACTTGGTTGTTGTTGTTGTTGTGCTGTTGTATTGTTTGTTTGATACTGATGGGTAGAAAAGAAGCTTTCCAAGAGATTTGAGGGGGGTATTATATAGATAGAACCGAGACGAGGATATCCCTTTGTCTCTTGCGCGATAACCTGTAAACCATTACAACTTTTCCTTATTGCATCATAACTGATGCCATCTAACATGGTTCATGTCGGCAAAACGAAAAAGAATGATCTACATGAGCGCGAGAAGTAGTACCCCTACCTAAAGATAGAAAACACGTATGCAGTGTGATAGGACCCTTGAAGAAAAGAAAAGGAATAAAACAAAAACTTGGTAATTTTCTTTATTGTCTGAGTGGCGATAGAGTACGAAAACCAAGTGTTGTAAGAGGTGAACGTCACTCGTGTAAAGGGTTGGTTCGGTTGCCGTGGGTTTGATTGGTGGGAGATGGAAGGAAGGGGGAAGGGGGACCTCATCTGGCTGCAGGGTCCAAAACGTGGTGGGTGTGGGGGTGATGTCATGAGGATCTTGGCGGTCGATTGATTGCTTCCCTGCCATTGTGAATTTAGATGAAATGGAAAGTGTAGACTAGGTACGTACTAAAATCAACAGGTTGGACTTGGTTTCTTTCATCCTGATACCATGACGTGAGTTTAGAGAAAGAAACAGTTCAGTTACTAGAAATATAGTGGAAAAATCAAGCTTTCAACAGGGCTGAGCTACCAAGATGGGTCATTCCACCTCTACTAAAACTCAATACACCAAGGCAGCCTACCTCGTTAACTAACTATCGCAGTTTGTTTGAACATATAATCAGGGGTCTTGGTTTATCCAACCTTTCTAGCTCCCATACTGATTGGAATAATCGTCATTCAAACCCCAAACCCTCACTCAGGTCATTTGCAAATCATTTACGACCTCAGATTCGTCTTGATCATCTCCAAATCCCCCGCAGAGAATCCCAGTCCCTTTGTGACGTATCCCTCCCAACCACCATATTCCTCACTCAGCCCATCAACAAAGGCGTTCCAGTATGACGGCTGCAGGCTGGCCATGCTCCAGAATCCCGGCACGTTGAGGTCGCTACCTCGAGCAATGGTCAAGGCATAGGCTGTGAGTCGCTCGCGTGCGGGTTCCATACCGATGCGTGATAGCATGTAGTCGAAGACGACGTCAGATGGTGATGCGCCAGCGAGACTCTCGAGGAGACCGGCAACGACGCCCGTTCTATCCCGTCCGGCTAAAGAAGTTTGTGTTTCAGAATCTCTTGGCTTTTAACTACCTAGGTAGGCAGTACAGGTTTGGGCTTTGACTCACCAGTACAGTGAAAGAGGAATGGTTCTCTTGGATTATCTCGTACATGTTCCAGTATCTTCCGGATCATGGGCTTGCCCGTCTCGGTAATGGCCAGATACTGTTCCTTCCATGCTTTATCTCCCCTCCCCGCAGCAAAGTCCTTTATGTCAGGTGATGGGTACGATCCCACCGGTGCAACATACACATTACGGACACCGTCCATCTCAGGACTCGGATCCTTAGTCCGTTCATGAGGAGTACGAAGGTCGAATATGGCCTTAACGTTGGCTGAAATCCATGCTTGAGACTCGAGGTCTTTGTAAGCAGGGTTGAGGGTACCGCACCGGAAGATATAGTTAGGACGAATTTGGCTGCCTGGAAGGGCACCGATGTCGCGCAAGTTGATGAGAGAGGGGGTGTAAATGAACGGTGGTGAGGACAGTGCAAGAGCAAGCGATTCTTTGGGGATGGGATCACGGATGTAAGTGGCCGCGAGAGCCTCGAGTTGTGGACGAGAAAGAGGCATGTCTAAGTTGCTTACTTATGCTTTACGTGAGGATCCAAGATGTAATAAAATGTGGGAGCGGAGAACTCTTATGTCTGCGTTTCTCTATTTTGATGATGATTCTTAATGATTAATTGAGCTGTAGCTGACAGGGAGGTGGTAGGATTACGAAAGCTGTAAAATTGGTGAGATTATCAGACCACAAGACCGGACACTGGGTGTAACACGTCGACGTCTATAGTTTTATCAAGAACGAATTGATACAACGAGAGTGACGAGTTTTGGGGTCAGCAGTTGTGATGCAATATGCAACACTAACACTAGAAAAGGGATGAATATATGTAAATTTTTAAAAAAGAGTCTCTGATTAGTATGCACTTCTCAAGATACTGTTACCAACATTGCCCATTTCGTCCTTCACATGCAAACAAATCACTTACAATGCTATCCTATCCGCGCGATTCGAATTCAACTTACCCGGTAGTTCTCCGTACAAACAAACAGTCACCACCCCACCATGATATGGGGATAAGATAACCCTTATCGATAACCTTGAATGCACCTCCTAAACGTATTGATCCATCATGTCGACATCAATTATATAACTAACCAATGATGAGGTTTTTTATTTAAAAATTCTTAGACCGTCTTAGATCCATGGTTTGTATCAATTCACATTGTTGCTTCTATAAACAAGTCTGAAAACCTTAAAGATAATTTGTTCGAGACTTTGGCAAGAAGGGAACCCGTCATGAGCTCTTTCCTAAGATGGGGCCTTGTCATCCCCATCGCTGTTGCTGTCCTCGCATATGCATACCGCTCTCAGCAACCTCTCTTCGCCAGCAACAACTCTCAACCGGCGAGATACTGTTACAAATCCGTCCGGACCCATGATTCAGACAATCCACGTACCGAGTGCTTCTCCGTCACTGATGGCATCTTCACCGCCGTCGACTCCCAGAGCGAAGAGTCACAGCAAGGCGAAAAGGTTGTGATTGACGGTCATGTAATCCCTGGCTTGTGGGATGGTCACGGTCACTTACTCCAGTATGGAGAGTTCTTGCACTCTGTCGACTTGTTTGGTGCACAGACTCTCGAAGAAGTGCGTTCTCGTATCAAGGAATACTTGGCCAAAAACCCAGGTACTGGTACCAAGGACAATTGGCTTCGAGGTGTGGGATGGGACCAGACCTTCTTCGGGCGTATGCCCACAGCTGTGAATACACCCCAGTCAACGTTCCTTTGGGTTTGTGGTAGCTGACTATAATAGCATGACATTGAGCAAGATCCCCAGCTCAGCGGCATCTATCTCATGCTAGACCGCATAGATGTCCACTGCACCTGGGTGTCACAGCCTGTTCTCGATACCCTCCCTGACCCGCTCCCCGAAATTGTTCCTGGAGGTGAGATCATTCGCGAGCCTGGACTGGGTGTGTTTTGCGACAATGCCATGGACATTGTCCTATCCCGCTGGCCGCAACCTGACGTAGCGTTTAAGACCCGAGCTGTCAAGACTGCGATGCGTTCACTTAACAAAGTCGGTCTTGTGGGAATGCACGATGCTGGTGCGACTCCTGAAACCTTGACACTCTATAATCAACTTGCGAGCGATGATGATTGGTCAGTCCGGGTTTACGCCATGCTTGAGTGTCCTCAGCGCAATTCATACTGCCCTGAAGAGGCTGTCAAGTTCGCTCGTGAGGATGAGCGCTTCAACGTCCAGAGCGTCAAGCTTTTCGCTGGTGAGTTGGGTACCGAGACTCAGAAATGAGATGCTGACTTCAGTTAGACGGCGCTTTAGGCAGCTGGGGTAGCGCCATGCTGGAGCCTTACTCAGATCACCCCTGGACCTCGGGATCTCTACTCATTAACGCCTCAGCACTTACCGATGTTACCAAGCGCTGGGCTGCCGATGGCTACCAGGTCAATATTCACGCCATCGGTGACCTTGCCAATCGCAATGCTGTTGATGCTCTCGAAGCCGCACTGGTTCAGGAGTGCCTCAATGAGGCCACTGCAAAACCTTCAACCCCCGGTTCTGAGTCGCAGGATCAGACAGAGGCTCTTGCTGCTTGCCAGGCCCGCCATAGGTTCCGCATTGAGCATGCTCAGATCATTCATCCCGATGACCAGAAACGCATCCTTGCCCTTGGAATTTTGCCTTCCATCCAACCTACCCACGCAACCTCGGACATGAAGTACGCTCTCTCTCGCCTTGGTGCCGACCGCCTGGCCTCATCTGCTTACCGCATGCGATCCCTACTACCTGCACACCCAGTTCTTGGGAGCGATTTTCCTGTTGAACCCCCAAACCCCTTCCAGGGTATCTACGCAGCTGTTGCCCGCCGTAGTCCTCACACTGGACGTGGTGCCGATGACAGCCCGGACGGCTGGCACACAGACCAGGCGTTGAGTCTCGATGATGCTCTGTGGGGCTTCTCCGGCGCTCCTGCTTACGGAGCTTTCCTCGATGGCAAAGCTGGCGTAATTCGCGAGGGCGCCCTGGCTGACTGGGTTGTGCTCGACCAACCTATCGAGTCAATAGATATAGAAGATTTCAGAAGCCTCAAGGTTCGAGAGACGTGGGTGGGAGGAAAACGAGTCTACTCTCGAGATGATGATGAATGAGTTATGAAGGCACACGTCTAGATATCTAACATGAATACTGATGTTAAGAAAGGAGACAGGAAAAGGCGAGTTAAGATATGGCAGATTTAGAGACAAACACAAAAGTTACTGGACTAGATTATTTGGAATGAGTTGAAGAACAGGCTACTTACAAATGAAGGGTTAATCGCTCCTATTTTGTGTCTTCTTTTTTCTTTTTTTGACATTCAAGGGGGCTTTGACTTGCATGGGCCAGGTGCTCGAGACTTCAAGGGACTGTCACCAAAAAAATACTGTACCGGCTTGGTCTTTCTAGCTATTCATCATTGCATCGTAATTTTGCTGTTCGTTTATATAAACACCCGGTTGATGCTGGCTACCTTAGCCTTTAGCATACGAACTGTACAAATAGAGAGAAAAGAGTGTGCTTCGAGTGAAGATGGGCTCGAGCATCCCAGAAAAAAACAACATGTATGCCGCCCAGTCCAGAGACCACAAAAGAAAAGTAAATGAAGACAACGTCGCTCAAAACGAAAATTTAATCCGTCAGACACCAGATCAAAAGATAACGTGCCAAGACCAGCCAGTGTCCTAACATGTCAAGGCAAAGCTTTCTATTCAGCCTTGACGGTCAGTTTGTTCTCCCACCATTTGGCAAACTTGACCGTAGGAATATCCACTGCTCGCCAGAAAACATCGGCCCACCAGATGACAGTGGGAACAACAAAGAATGAGCCCAAAATGAAACCGGCTGTAAACCGGTGACCTTCGGTGCCCGTTAATTTGAATGCCATCTTCTCCCAAGTATATCCGGCAGTGTGAATTGCAGGTCCATGCACGAGATACAGGGCATACGAGATCTTGCCCAAGTACTGGACAATGGCCGTATTGAAAACTCTCTGCCACCAGGGCGAGCGAGATACGCAAAAGACAAAGAGAACTGCGCCGGCAGACTGCCAGTAGCGATACTTGGCTGCCTGCCACCAGGCAGGAATGAGCGAATCGAGATAAACCCAACCAGGAGTGTTCTTGGCAGCTTCATCAGGCTGGCTCATTAGGTAAAGGCCTAAAACGCTTAGCAGAGCTACAAAGATAGGCTCCATTCTCCAACGACGGTTCGATGGCGATTTCTCGTCGAGAGGCAGTGGGTTCGGAGCCGCGTGAACACCACGGATCAGATCTAGTTCAGCAATGACCATACCCCAAAGAAACATGAGAAACTCCCAGCGGGAATTACGATAGGTAAATAGCATAATACCGGCCACGGTGATGAGTCTCCATTGCGTACGGAGTCGAGCAGTTGCCAAGAGAGTTAGGAACAGATACAGTGAGCAACGAAATTCGACGGGTATGGTCCATAGATGGACATCGTAATCTAGAGACTGTTAAAATGACGGTTGGGCAACAGGGGAAACAAGAGCTACTTACTAGTACTACCACCGTGAAGCTTCCAGTCAAAGACATAGATAAAGTTGAACATGTCCTTGGCCCAATCTCTGTATTGCATATACGGAGTGTCGAGACGTGGGGGGTGCGGCTCCATGATGTTTCGTATGTAAGTGCGGTCCGTGGCAAACTCCCGCGTCCATTCGTAGATGCCCAAACGCAGAAGAACAACAATCATAAGAGTCGAGATGGCTGTCGGGAAGAAGAGGCGAATACCCCTTCGGAAAGCTAGTGAGCTCATGGTTGTCGAGAAGTCAGCCATCTTGCAGCTCCGCACAAGCTTCAGAGGTCGATAGGACAGAGCATAGCCAGAAATGACAAAGAAAAGACAGACAGCTGGTGGTCCTTGATACCATAGTCGTAGAATAGGCAGTTTGAGAATGTTGTAATGAGAGTCGTCGCAGCCCCAGCCTTTGGCGATGACAAAACTTTGATAAAAGTAGTGACAGAAGAAGACAAAAAGGGCAGCAACACCTCGCATTCCATCAAGATATGCTGTTGGAGATATTCTAGCAGGTCGAATCTGATCCCGAGGGTGACGGCGTTGAAGGAAACTGGGAATGAAGAAGCAGACAAGTCGAATGAAATATGCCCTCCACGGCGTTGAACGAGCATAGTCGACAGGTGCAAAGATGGAGTTTGCATATTTGCTGATAGACAGCCTGTGGTAGTCCTCGGTGCGCCCATTCTCACTATCGGCATCGGAGTTTGATCTATCGTCGAGGAGTCCCATCTTTTCCTCGTAAGAGGAGCATCTTGAGTGTGAATGATGAGGCATTGTACGTAACGTTGAAGCTTGGGAAGAGGAATAAGGGGAATTGGAGAAGAGATGAGGATACGAGGTGTTTGAGTAAGTAACAAGGAAAGTGTCGCCCAGGCGGAAGGGCTTGTTTTTGTTGAGCGTATTCGATGGGAAGGTAGGAGGGTGGTCCTGAGATACTTGAAGGAAAGAGCGAGACGAGCCTCAAGAAGGATTCTATTGTAGAATAGATGTTATGCTATGCCGAGAGGGAAACAAAGGAGAAGATACGAAATGAGTTACTTGTAAGTGGCCTGCCGAATCTATCGAGGAGGAGGATGATGATGATGATGATGAGACGCCCAGGTGGTCAACTACCTGTATTGACCACTGTAGAAGGGGGAGACAAGGAGATGCGAGATACTCAAGAAACAAATGAGAGAAAACGGGTGAGGAACAAGAGAAGAGAGATGTAAAAGAATGAAGAGTCTTGGCTGGGAATTAATGACATTGTATGAGAGTGCGTTTACAGTTCCAAACCTTTCAACGTAACCACGGATCACACAGTACCATCACGACATCCCACTAAACAATACTTTCTATACATAGACTCCCCATCCCCATCCACCCATCCGCAAGCATTGACACTGTCTCCCTATTATGAATATACTGGTAGGTATCCATACATGTTCCGCTTTCTTTGACCATAAAACGCGCCCCATCTCACGACTACCCACATCTGCTTTCTAACTTGAACCTACTAATAGAGAAGCGGCCCCAAGAAGTTTTCCATTGGACAAAACCAGGCGGGAAAGGGACAACAATGGAAGGGATGTACGCAGTAGCCACGATCGCCAAGCGACATTGAATCGGATCTGCGAGTGGAGTTCTCTTGTCTTGGTTTCTCTTCTTTTCTGTGCTGGATATTTCGGCATATGAGGTGGGTAAGTTATCTGTGTTGGACTAGCAGGTGAAAAGAAGGGGGTTATACTTGTTTGCGAGCTGTAGCAAAGAAGCTTGTATCGTTACACTATAATACTAGTAGTCAAAAGGAGAAAAAGGTCCGATGCTGTTTCTCGTATACAGCATGTTTCGAGGAGTACATTCAGTTTCAAAGATACCACTTAACTAACTCTTATGGTGCCTCGTCAACCAGAGAATGTTGCTCTGATGCAAGGTACGATTGTGTTATTCCCAGCTTTGACATAAACCCGGGGTTTTCAAGAACAAGCCTTCTGCCAAGAACGAAACAAGAGAACCCACCAAGGGGCACTAAACAGGGGTGTCATGGACAGTAGTATGCTGTACCTGTCTTTCATTTTCGCCTTCTCTTTTTTGCTTTGACGTGAACAGTCGCCCATAGTTAGCTTCTAGCTCTCCCACAAGTGGATATTCTACATCAAGTCTCTTACTTCGTCCGTGAAAATCACATAGTAAACGCGCGTCCATATCTATTCATACTAGACTCGATCTACATAGTCATTCTTTGCTTCATGTATCAAAAAGCTAACGATAACGAGACAGGTCATAATTTGTTTGATACGGTCTCTCTTAATTGTTAAGGTCTAACCTGACACCCTATGTACTATAAGAAAAAAGGAAAAAAAGAAATACGCACACATTTCCCTCTCCTATAAATAGCCATCAGGCCTTTAACGCACACTCCCGTTTGGGTGTCATGACATGGCTCGTCAGGCGTTACAAGGACCTGAAGCTGATACAAACGAAAAGCTTGACTTGTCCACCATTGATTGCTACTTGACCTCGGCAGCGTCCACCACCACCAAAAGCATACCTACCGCATAATAGACCTGTTTTGCTAACCGTGTTGAAACTGTTTTAGTGCCTAATCTTTCCATCTAGTTTGCAACAAACCGTACCGTATATCCGTCACCACTCCCCCAACATTAACCCACATCGTTTTTGACATCAAACCTCCAACTTGAACTCTTCTCTCTCCTTTCTTTAAACTGTTGTGTTTGTACTGGTACTCCATTTCCCCCTTGTATCCACTGAAGATGCCGGTGACGTTGTGGTTCGCGAGGGAGCTTACGACGACGGAACCAAGCAGAAAATATTGGGCCGATATTGTGGCCCCCTGAGCTTCCATGTGCCATAATACAGTGCATGCAACTCCAACATGAACGAGGTACATCTGATTCATGGTGTTATTGTTTTTTGTTTTTAATTCAGTATGACTCCATATTGGATGGGGTAGCTTTAGACCATCCATCGTCTATTCTTTCCAAGATGCTAAAAAAGCTCATAAACGGGTACGGTCCTTATCGTTGATCCTTTTCTTCGCTCACCCACCATAGAGTGCAACAAAAGCTTCGTCCTTGTGCCTGAACCGAGGTGCGCCAGTTTAAAGCTAGGCCACTCATAGAAACACGACAGGAAATCACTGGATTATTTCAACTCTTTGATTGCAACGTGCAACTTTATTCATCACTGCCATTAAGGGCCATCGTGATTCAAATATCTTTACAAAAGCCCTCTATGGGCGGCTTGCCATAACGAAAGTAAGACCCATAGCCATATAAACCATGCCTTTTTTACCTCACATCAAATCCCTGTCTCCAACTCCATGTCTAAACGAATTGCATATACCCTTAAATCATCGAAACTCCACTAAGCGCCGAGGAACACCGTACGTCAACGTCAAATCAATCAATCCTTAATTTTCGAGCCAGTCGAGGAAGTCGGGAGTAAAGTAGCTGACCACGATCGTGGCACCAGCTCGGAGGATTCCCTCGGTAGACTCGAAAGCCATCGCCTTGAGATCGAAAACACCCGCCTTGGCTCCAGCGTGGATCATGGCGTACTCTCCGCTGACCTGGTAGGCAGCGATGGGAAGATCCTTGCCGAGTTCCTTGGCGTCACTGATAATGTCGAGGTACTGACTAGCAGGTTTCACCATGATGACATCGGCACCCTCGTTGATGTCACGGATAATGGCTCGTCGGGCGAGACCGCGGCCACCAGGAGGAAGCTGATAGCACTTGCGGTCGCCAAATGAAGGGGCGGATCCAGCAGCATCGCGGAAAGGACCGTAGAGACAGCCGGAAAACTTGGCAGAGTATGACATGAGAAGAGTGTTGTGGGCAATGCCCTCTTCGATGAGCTTGAGCTTGATAGCACGGATGCGGCCGTCGTTCATATCAGAGGGAGCAACACAGTGAGCGCCGGCCCTAGCGTATGCAAGGGCGACATCGGAGATACGGTCGACCGAAAGCTGGTTGTTGAGGCTGCCATCATCGCGCAGAATACCGCAGTGCCCATGTGAGGTATACTCACAGAGACAGACGTCAGTGCAGATAAAGATTTGAGGGAAGCGGCGGCGAATCAGGCGAATAGCTTGAATAACAGGGCCTTCGGGATCATCGGCGGCAGTACCGAGGGCGTCTTTGCTTCCGGGTTTCTGAGGGACGCCGAAGAGCATGACCGATCGCAGACCCTTGTGGACGAGAGGCTCGAGGAAAGAAGTCAGACGGCTGATGCTGAGCTGGTGTTGACCGGGAAGTGAAGGGACGAGGATCATGTCATCGTCGCCGTCCGTGACGAAGAGAGGGTAGATAAGCATAGACTGAGATTCGGGTTAGCCACTTCATAATCACTACCATTCGAGATGTTGACATGTGTCCTACCTTGGTAAGCTGACGCTCGGCCTGCCAAGATCGAGCCAGAGGGTGAAAGTAACCTCCATGAAGCTGGCTTGAGATATCGCCAGAGATGCTAACGCTGGTAGCAGCAGTGCTGGCATAGGACATGGCGCGGGAAACCTGAGAGGCTCTGTCGTCAAGAGTAGATACCGAAGACCGAGGTCCCGGAACGGCGGGGCGACGAGAGCCGTCGCGCATGCTGAGATCCTGAACGAGACTAGAAAAAGACATTGCGGTGATTGATCGTTATCGGGGACAAGAATTGACGTGTGTAGTTGGTAAGGAGAGAATATTTAGGCGCAGGACGAGGCGGAGCGCGACGACACGATACAGGCGGATTAGACAAAAAGTCGGCTAGTGGGAGGGGCTGATGATAGCGGGATCAACCGGGGGCAAAGGGAGGTCGGTAGATTGAACAAGGAACCGTAACAGGTTCAGGTGTGAGATGAGGAAAAAGTCACAAGCCTATGCGACCGCAACAGGAGCAACACCAACAAAAAATGAGATGGAATGAGGAAGACGAGGAAACCGTTGAGGAAGGGAGGGAAAGTGGATGTATATACATGGAAGCGTCAGAGGGCTGAGAAATGGCGGCCGATGGGGGGTGACTATTTTTTTTCTCTCGCAAAACCAATTGCTCGGAAGGAAAGATTGATTTGCAATTGCCAATAAGGGAGTCGCCATAAGCCGCCTCTACGATGATACTTGGGCGTGACATTTGCGTAGGTAGTTAGATATACGCTAATGCGCACAAGTGGCTAGTAGTTCACTTGTACTGGAAGAGAAAACTGTTCTCCGCTTTCCATCCCGCATCCATGTGCCTTCCGTTCCTTCCTTCTGCAGGGCCATAGAATATGTCCCGGCACAGGACCTCCTGATACACTGATAGACCTCGGGGGTTCCGTCTTGACCAATAGAGACCGAGGCTTCAGCAGGTTCAACCAATTAACAGCACTTATCGCCACTGAGGAACCCCCCCAAGCTCCTCTAGTCCCATGATAAACGGTATCGTAGCACGGAATTGATTCTGGTTCAGATTTCCGGAAAAACCACTTTTTCTCTTTGCCAGTGCAATCAACGCCTCTCATACTATTGCCCCGTGTTCCCATTCCGCTGTATCTGTCTGCTCTCCTTACGCATCATATCATTTTCCACCCATGAATGATGGATCTCCGAGAATCATGAACCATGAACCAATCATAACCCTGGATTTTGCAATTGACAAGTGGGTGTTTGCGCCGTCTGAGATTCTCGCCTTTCTTTCCGGCTGTTACCGGTCCCTGTCAATTGGAAATGGGACTTGGGGTCTGGGCTGAGAGAAAGATTTTGATTGATTTCACTTTGTGGCGTGATGTTTGATGTTTGTCTGTGCTGTCATGAGATGTTTGACAATTCATGCTCAGGGCTATTAGCTTCGGACTTCTCACAGAACATTTCTGCTAAATAATACTGTGAGCTCGCTGGTGTTTATTCTTTACGTTCATTCATCATAGACATTCTAGTATACCATATGTTGTCTGCCCATCAGTCTACTTATTTACTAGTAGTTACGAAGTTGGTCTAGCTCACTGGTGGCTCATGATCTATCAAGTTCCATCTTATCAATCAGTCAGTACAGTACATATTCTACCACAAGATTACTGGAAAATCTAAAGACATATATAACCATATATAACCAGTCATGCATATTTTCCCTACTTAAATCACATCTTCGCTAAACACAAAAGCCATATAGTCACAGGCACAATGAATACCCTCAAAACATCAATCACAATGTTCGGTAATAGATACGTCGGCATGAGATAGGAGTCAATTTAGTATCTAAGATAATCATCGTGTACTAACTGTCTAACGATGGACCTACTCCTACTACTGGCTTTGGACTTACCTTCAGAGTTACCACTAATAGGCCATCTCGTTATTAGGCTTACCTTGCTTGCTTCTACTAATCGTTGCCACTGCCATTGGCGCCGCTGGCCTCAGCCGCAGCGGCCTCGGCTCTCGCCTTTCTGCGCTTTTCCTTCCTCTCCTTCTTCTCCTTCTTCAGTTCGGCTTGTCTTCTCTCAGACTTGTACCGTCCCTCAGAGGGAGCTGGCCCTCTGTTTCCGGCCGCGTATGTCATGAATGTCACAGCCTCATGGCGGTTCTCGGGACGCATGACTGCATCGTGTCGCTGCGCTCGTTCGGCGTCATAGTCGTGCTTCTTGGGCTTCTTACCCTTGTCCCAACCAGACTTGCCAGCTTTTCGACGATCTTCGCGTTCATAGTACTTTTCTCGACTACGACGCTCCTTGTGGTACTCATGACCAGCGTTGGGATCACAGCAGAGAAACTTGGAGATGTAATAGCCGAGGCCATAATGGAACTCGTTCCTCGAGCGTCCAGCTGTCTTTTGGTAAGGCATGATGATCGCTTTGGAAGTGGAAAGCCGCAGACTGGTTCTAAGCTTGTTCAAGAGAATAATTCAACGTGTGTCGTTATTATCCAATTTCGAATGAGGCCGAATCTTGTTTCGATGGACTTGAGGCTGGAGATATCCATAATATTTATATAAACACCGTAGTCAACAATGACAAAGCTTTTCAACCATGTTTCCCATACATCGTACATACAACACAGCCATTGTTCACAACTCATCACCCACACCAAGCTTCCTGTTCCAGTTCAGTTCTATTGTAAGAGATACAAGGGAATGTTGGTACATAATCAATGTACAATGAACAACACAGCAGTCACTCACTATCAGAGCGCCCCAGCCCCTGTAAGTAGTCAACCACTCACAGCCCCCGCAGCACCGTGTTGTCTCTCTGATCCAAAGGCATATATCGCTCTTGAAGAGCCTCCTCAACAGTCTTATTTACCTTAGCCTCGGGCTTCTGGAACCGCTCCTGGAGAGCTCTCTCAACCGGTGTCAACACTGTCGATCTACCGTCCTCGGCAGCAATGTCGACATTCTCCTTTTGCTTGCCCGTCTCGACAGCTGTTGTGATGATATCCTTGCCCTCCGTCTTGATCTGGTCGAATGCTCCCTTGGCGGCGGCAGACACCCTACCACTGGCTGATCCCAACGCAGCAGCACTACCTTGAACAACCTCCTTGGTCTTGTTTTCCACCTTTTCCACAGCTTCGGAAGGATCACCGAATGCTCGAGCCCAGAGCCTTGATGCGCTTGCCTCTAGACTTTCGCGCACCTCGGTCCAATCAGTGAGCTGAACCCATCGTACCGCGTTCTCGATCTCGTGGTTCCATCGGTCCTTGGCAACCTCGACGGATTTTGCTCGCTGGGCGGCAGCGACTTCTGATCGGGTAGGAGGCGGCAGAGGGGGAAATGGGTCGACGAGACCCTGAAGGGCGAGGGCCTGCGCGCGGAGGAGTTGGCCTTGTTGCTCGCGGGATCGCTGATGGGCGAGAACTGAGAGGTAGGCGAGGGAGAGAGTGAGTGTGACACCACCAGTCTATTGATGAATTGGTCAGCGGTGAAGAGAAGACAAGAGCAGCAGCTACTCCGAAGTCGATTGGAGAGCTGCGGCAAGAGATTGGACATACAAATCCAGTGGTGAAGCCCATGGCTAGAGCTTGTGCTCAGCAGATCGAGATGCGGTAATTTGCGGAAGATGCAAATATGGGTAGGTAGACGATCAGTTGTTCGATAGAAGATTGAACCAAGAATTGAAACGCAATCAACGTTTCATATCGCTTGCGAGCTCAATTGCTCCCTTTTTTTCACTAATATTCCTGTTCCAACCTTGGTGGAAAAAAGGTTTGATCTGCTTTGTGGTTCCGTTTGGGCGGGTTGGTGGATTGACGTAGCGCTACGCTGAGGCTCCTTCACTTCTTTATCGGCAGAGAAAACATGCCGGGTTCCGAAA